>CAUYSK010060464.1:0-96523 GCA_963575035.1 Avahi laniger
TATACTCAAAGGCACAAGCCAAAGTAAATTAAATTTAAAGACAGATTTTTAGCTAGACATAGAAATAACAAGAGAAAACATCCTTTTTTTTACTATCATGATAATAAGATTTTATTTTTGTGAGTTTTTGAGATGGCAACATACAACCACATATATGCTGATAGCTGAGTCCTCAACAAACTTCAGAGCTGCAGATTAGATCCTATGATCTCCTGGATTTATACTGATCCTGTTTTCTATGTTCCCCCTAATCAATAGCAAATAGCCAATTACTCCAGTGTTTCAATGGTTTATTTTGTCTCATACGTACATGCACACACACACACACACACACTTTAATGAGCCATATGTTTTGAACTTCTATATGCATTTATCCTATTTCTCTCTTCCCAATTAATTTGTTATACACATATTCTTTTTACAGGAAAAATAAAATATCACATAGAAATCAAGTTTAGGAATTAGATATTTTTATTTTCATGATTTTGAGGTACCGAAAATTCTTATTTGTATAGAACTAGTTTTTGAAGGGACAAAATGACCGATTCTGTTTTAAGGTTTTTTATAATTCCTCAACCAGAAATAAAATGTTCATATCCAACATCACAAAGTCTCAACAATTCTCATTTTTTAAAAGTATGATATACCAAGAATATTCTCTAATATCTATTTTTCAATGACATTGTTAAGCTAAACTCTTCTATTTTGAAACAATGTCTTCTAGGCATAAGCTCACTTTATTTTGAATGAACGACATCCTACAAGTCTAAATTCTAAATGATATCTTGTTTATCCAGAATTTCTGAAACCTCAAATTATTTCAAATAAGCCTTATTGCGCATATTCTCAATTAAGTTTAACAATTCTGCAAATCAAAATAAATAGTTTTGAGTTTTATTCTCTAGTCAAATAAAAGAAAATATAATGAACATGCAAACACTCCCATAGACATATGAATCATCCATAATTTTCTTTCTTCACCCTCAACAAATCAGGACATCGCTCTGAAAGTCAAAAGATCATGTCACTCTTATATCTAGTTTTCTTCTATTTCTGCCTCCCATACCCCTGCTTATTAGTAGCAATTACTGGCAAAAATAAAACTATTAAAATGATATTCCCATCAAAACAGTTTCATAAAATCGCTATAGAACAATGCAGCAATCTTTCAAATTTACCCACTTCTTTTACGCTCTCCTTCTCCAAAAGATCTGACAATTGTACTTTAATAAATATATCACAAAACCAACAATGAACTCATTAGGATATGTGGCTTATAATGTGGACTTTTTTTTCCATTCTGAAATGATGTTTGACATTCTAATTTTGCTTTTGAAAGAAAAAAAAATATGAAACAGAAACCAAGAATAAAGGCAGTACTGATTAAAATGTCTCATTATATTTTCCTCCAAGCTACAATACACTATTTGTTCTGAATCATTCTTATCCACCTGATCACAAAGAAACCCTTACTTTGTAAAATGTTTACTTCTTACAAAGTTTTTTTCCTGCTTTGGCAATAGTTGTTCTCATTGTCTTCCACTCTGCCATATTCCACGACTCCAAGAGGTACATTTCACATTATATTCTATGTACTACATATTCTGCTTGAAAAGATAGATGATTAATTTTGATAGATAATTGATTTTATCCTAAATGGCATGCTATTGTTGTACTGACAACAACATATGTTCTCATTAGTCAAAATTCTCAACTGTCAACAATGTAAGCGCATTAAATTTTGAAAAACAATACTTGGAGAACTTTCAGCAACATGATAAACTCAGGCGATACACACAATGCCCTTATACCATTAAAACAAAACGAAATGTTAAATAAATTATAACAATTAAAGGAAAAAAAATCTAACTCGAAATAAACAGATAGCCTGAAATACTAAAGTAAGGAAACAAATAAAGCCAGAGCTTTAGGATGTAGGTAAATTTGTGGTAATTCATTTCAAGACAGGCTCTGAGATTAGAGGGTCTAGATTTCTAATGATTCTTGTAAGAGATGAAACCTCTTATAGAAGCCATATGAGGTGCACAGTCAAAAACTAAACAACACAGTCCTTCCCTAACTCAGGATCAAAAACACGGAATCCCTCTTCCCATTCATCCTTCCCGACATGAATCACGGGAAGCTGGCAGTGTGACTAAGACTTCTAGTGAAAAGTGATCATGAAGAAACCAAAGCCCCAATTATGTTTCATTCATGGATGGAGTCCATACTTGCATGGTGTGAATTGTAATGATGTTTCTAGTAAGAGAGAGTTGGAGAAAAATTAGAAGTGCATCTTTAGGAGAATAGCTAAATATTGATAGCATTTGGTGGATGCCCACTATGGAATACTAGCTTAGAAAGAAAAACTAGTATGCCCAAAGCAACACAGGTAGATATTAAAATATAATTTTAAGTGAAAAAGGAAAGAAACCAAATGAAATTTATAATATGATACAATTAACAAAAATATTAAATTTGCTCCTTTGAAATGCTACACTATATGTTTTATGAGGATGAGTTCAAAGTGAAAGACGTGTATCAAATCTATTAAAATGGGTGTTTATGTTGAGAAAGAAATTCCAATTTGGATCTGTAATGTAGTATCAAAATAAAATAATATTAAGAATCCAAAAATATGTAGAGTATTGTGCATAAACCAATTATGAGACTGTGCTATCTATGATGGAGGAAAACACGTAGCTCAACTCTATAAATCTAGTGCTCATTAAATAATACAATAAAATGAAACAGAATTATACATAGATTATAAATAATTTATGGAGCAAGAATGAATAATATAGCAATTATAAAAAATACATATATAATTAAACAACAACTGTGTTAGTCTGCTCAGGCTAGCATAACAAAATATCACAGGCTGAGTGGCTTTAACAACAGAAATTTATTTCCCCACAGTTCTGGAGACTAAGAAGTCCTAGAGCAAGGGTTCGGCTGATTCGATTCCTGGAGAGGGTTCTCTCCCTGGCTTGTAGATGGCTGTCTTTATTGTGTACTGACATGATGGAGAAAGAGAGAGCTTTGGTGTCTTCCCATGTCCTATAAGGGCACCAGCTTTTTCAGATTGGGGACCCATCCTTATAAACTCAGTTAACCTTAATCACCTCCTTATACACCCTATTTCCAAAGACCACCACATCGAAGGATAAGACTTCAAAAATAAAATTTGGAAGGACACAACTCAGTACCTAGCCGCAACTAAAGCACTTGATGTCCAACTTGTGGAATTCCACCTAAGAGGTAATGGGGCAGAAGGTCCACTTCTCCCGTGATACCAGGAGGAGCTCTGCAGACCTGCTCCCTATCAAAACTGATAAAATTTATTTTTTTAAAAAAAGACTGACATATTTGAAGTCTCTGAGAATGGCCCTAAGGGCACACAACAAAGAAATATTTATTCCCAATAACCTAATAAAATTCATTAATAAAAGCCAGAGTCTGTGGTTTTTGAACCATGACCTGCTCTTTCCCTCCCCCTTTCAGCTCAGAGAGATGGAAACCTCACTTCAGCTTGGTACAGCCAAGAACGCAAGGCTCCCTGTCCCACAGGTCCCGCTCAGAGCGCTCCCTTCCTGAGAGGGGCAATGTGTCAGCATTTCTCATTCTGCTCCTAGATACCTGTTGCTGAAGTAAGTTCCAGGCCAGATCAGTCAAGAGATGCGGCCTCCCTTCGTCCTTGCAGGCGCCATTCATGGGATAGAGGCTCTACCTTGGATGTGAAGCTGCTAAAAATACTGAAGCTCCAATCCCCTTTTCCCTAATTTGTGGGGTGAAGTTTCTTTATCAGGGAAGGTGAGTCAAGGAGACTTGGAGCTGACACCCCTCTCTACCAAGCACCATCTAATAGAGCAAGGGTGTCATCCAAGAGAAGCTCACTATCATCCTCGCTCCTAATATCAAAGTTATGTCTCAAAGATTGTGCTCTTGGGAGAAGCAGGCCATAGAACATGAGGCTGAAAACCTGTCTCCTTAGGAACTGACATCATTTGCAACTGACTGCTGAGAGGTTCAAGACTAAAGTCACTCTCAGAAAACAGGCGAGATTGTGGTGAAAGGCAATAGGGAAGACATTCCCTTACAAATGAGGGCGGGAGAAAAAAAGCCCCATCTAAGCACAAGAAAATCCAAAAATAAGAAGCAACAGCTACTCTAGATGAGAAGGAACCAGCAAAAGAACTCCAGAAGTATGAAAAATCAAAGCAAAAGACATAGAGCAATAGACCAGAACACTCAGACATAAAACCATCCACATACGGCCAATAGATCTTTGGCAAAGCAGGAAACAATATACACTGGGGAAAAGAAGCCCTATTCAATAAATGGTTCTGGCAAAATTGGATAACCACAGAAGGAAGAAACAGGATCCGTATCTCTCACCACTCACAAAAATTAATACATGATGGATGAAAAACTTAAATGTATGGCATGAAACCATAAGAATTCTAGAAGAAAATGTTGGAAAAAGTCTCCTAGATATTGATCTAGACAAAGAATTTATGAAGAACACTCCAATGACAATCACAGCAACAACAAAAACAAATAAACAGAACTTGATTAAATTAAAAATCTTCTGCAAAGCAAAGGAAATAATCTGCAGAGCAAATAGACAACCTCTCAAGAATGAGAGAAAATATTCTTAAGCTATACATCCAATAAAGAACTAATAACCAGAATCAATATAAACAAAAATCAGCAAGAAAAAATAAAACCTACCCCAATAAGAAGTGGACAAAAGACACGAATAGAAGCTTTTCAAAAGAAGATAGACAAATGGCCAATAAACATATGAAAAACTGCTCAACATCACTAATTATCAGGGAAATGCAAATTAAAACCACAACGAGATATCAGCTTACCCCAGTTAGAATGTATCTAATAAAAAGTCCAAAAACAATAGATGCTGGTATGTATGTATAGAGAAAGGAACACTTATACACTGTTAGTGAGACTGCATATTAATATAACCTCTGTGAAAAACAGTATGAAGATTCCTCAAAGAACTAAAAGTAGAACTACTGTTCAATCTAGAATTCCCACTACTTGGTATTTATGAAAAGGAAAATAAATAGTTTTATCAAAAAGATACCTGCACTCAAGTATTTATGGCAGCATAATTCGCAATTGCAAAGATGTGGAATCAACTCAAATGCCCATCAATGCATGAGTATCTTAACAAAATGTGGTATATACCATAGAATACTACTCAGCCATGAAGAAGGATGACTTAATGCCTTTTGCAGCAATATGATTGAAACTGGAGACCATTATCCTTAGTGAAGTATCTAAGGAACGGAAAAACAAACATCACATGTACTCACTATTAAATTGGAACTAACCAATGTGCACACATGTGTAGAGAGGAAAATATAATTCAATGGAAATCATCCAGGTGGGAGGCAGGAAGAGGGAATGGATGAAAACCTACCTGTCTGGTACAAATGAACACTATTTGGGGGACAGGCACCCTTATAACCCTGACTCAAGCATTACGAAAGTGATCCTTGTAAACATAAACATTTGAACTCCTGAAAAAAAAAAAAGAAATAAAAAAGGAGATGAAATTTGATTGGGTCAGTCTATGGAAAAATTATGCCCCACTGCAATGTTGAAACAATACCATCTAGCAGAATTTAACAGCTAAGTACGGTCAGGGAAAGAGACAGGCAAAGGGAGCCCTACCAAAATCATTGTCATTCCAGGGTTACTGTGGGCATAGCCAAGGCTGTGCACAGAGAGGAGTAACATCAGAGGCTTTATATTGTCCCTAAGAAGAGAAATGGGTAAGAAAATGCTCATATTTCTAACATAAGGGAATAATATTTGACAGTTAAAATAATTGAACTGGATTTGCATTTATCAACACAGATCAATCTTAGAAATATAACTGAGTGAAAAAGAAAGTTATGCACAAAATTCAGAAAAATGATTGTTACCTTAGGGGGAGGAGTGAAATTAAATTAAGGAAGAATAGAACAAGGCTTCAACTATATGAGTAACTTTTTATTTCCATGAAAGTGACATGAAAGAAATACGAAGTTATTTTCCTTATAAAATTTCTAATTACATTTTGATTTATATTAATTTACATAATGGTTAAATATTCTTCTATAATTTTCTGTACTTTAGGTTTTAAATATTGCACAATTAAAATAAAGACAAACTGGCCGGGCGCGGTGGCTCACGCCTGTAATCCTAGCACTCTGGGAGGCCGAGGCGGGTGGATTGTTTGAGGTCAGGAGTTCGAGACCAGCCTGAGCAAGAGCGAGACCCCGTCTCTGCTAAAAAAAGTAGAAAGAAATTATCTGGACAACTAAAGATATATAGAAAAAATTAGCCAGGCATGGTGGTGCATGCCTATAGTCCCAGCTACTCGGGAGGCTGAGGCAGGAGGATCGCTTCAGCCCAGGAGTCTGAGGTTGCTGTGAGCTAGGCTGACGCCACGGCACTCACTGTAGCCAGGGCAACAGAGTGAGACTCTGTCTCAAAAAAATAAAAATAAAATAAAATAAATAAAGACAAACTATTTTAGCAATAAGCATTAGTAAGTGAGCTGTAAGAACAGTCATACAACACACGTTGCTATGCTTTCAATGTGTCCCCCAAAATTCACGTGTTAGAAATTTAACCCCCAATGCAACAATGTTCAGAGGTGGAACTTTTAAGAGGTAATTGGTTAATAGTATTATCACAGGAACAAGTTAGTAATCAAGGGAGTGGATTCCTCATATAAGAGTAAGTCTAGCTACCTTCTGCTCTCACTCTCGGATGTGCTCTCTCACGCTCTCTTGCACCTTCTGCCATGAGAAGCAGCAGGAAGGCCCTGTCTCCAGAGGCTGACACCTTGATCTTGGACTTCTCAGCTTCCTGAACTGTGAGAAATAAATTTTTCAAACAAATATTGCATGTTCTCACTTATAAATGGAAAGTAAGTAATGTGTACACAAGAATGTAGAGTGTGGAATGACAGATAAGGAGACTCAGAAAGGAAAGTGGGTAGGAGGAGGGTAGATGATGAGAAATTACTTAATGAGTAAAATGTATTATTCAAGTGATGGATACCCTAAAAATCTTCACTTCACCACTACGCAATCTATGCATGTAATAAAATTACGCTTGTATCCCATATATTCATACAAATAAAAATAAATAAAATTTAAAAAGAAATTTCTTTTCTCAATACATTATCCAATTTCAGGTATTTTATAGCATCAGAAAGCTGACTAAGACACATAATTACTATATTTAAAAACAAGACAGTGAATGAATAAAAATCAGACATAAGAACACACAGGACAGATATTAAAATCAGGGAACAAATTTTTTTCCAAAGAAAATAAATAAAATAACTTCCCTTAAAATTATAAATTATTAAAACTAAGACCAAAAAAAAAAAAAAGCTGAGATTCTGAGGAGTCTACATACCATTAGATAAATTGCCTCATGAATTTTCCACCTGCTAAAAACTGTTATAGACTACTGCCTAGAATGTAAATTGATATTTTTGATAGAAACTTGTCAATACATAGTAAAGTTTTACAGGCATGTATTGAACACTCTAACAATTCCACACTTAGGTTAAAACCCAGAAAATCTCATCCATATGTGCAAAGGAGTCATTTTAAATGACCACTCTGTGCAGCAGTTCTTGTAATAGCTACATAATGGAGACTTCCTACAGGTCCACCAAAAAGAGCATGGTTAAATTGCGGTATAATCACACAATGGAATTTCATAATTTTTTAACGTGAACCAGAGTTACATATGTTAATATAAATTAATATATATATAATAAACAGCTGTAGATAAATATTAAAAACAAAAAGATTATATAGTTTATATATTTGTATATTTATAGTAAAAAATTTATAAAAAGCAAATAATTTTAGATAATGGCTTCTTTGGTATAAACATGTGAAAAATAGTATTGAGAAAGGCACAGGAGACTCCATCCAACTGCCTCTTAAATCTTTCATTTCTTTAAGAAAAAATTAAGAGAAAAGTAATCACGAAACCTAGTGAAATTCTAAAAGAATAGGTATCAGAAGCTGGCCTTAGATGTGATTTAACAAACATTGCTTTTTTCATTTTATTATGTCTAATTTTCACAGTGAAACATAAAGCAAATGTTAACGTAATAGCTAGAATGAGAATATGTTATATTTTCTCTCCCCCACTCATTGCTTAACATGTGTATTAAACAAACGCTGAAATATAAATCTAAAACAGTCACCAGCTAGAGTGGATGAATGGAAATCAAGAAATGATGACACTTTACTACTGTTCATTGTCCATCTCCACCACTCAAATATGTCTCTAAAAAATATTTTTTTCTTTGAAAAAGTGATTTACTTTATACTCCAAAATTACTACAGTTTGCATTTATCACACTTTCCAAAAAACGAAATCTTTCACTTTCACACTAAGTCAGTATAAAAAAGGTAGCACTTTTTATTAACGTGCTTTCAGCTCATTTTCTTGCTATTGGATGTGGTTGAATGTATCTATTGACTTTGACACTGTCATTCAGACTTGTAAATATTGATAGTAGCAAAACTTCTGTGTATCGATAAATCTTTACGGGCATTTTAAAAATGCCAATTTGGTCTGAAGATTAAAAGTATGCTTTGGAAATGACCTAACAACGTCTTCATCGAGGATTATATTCTCTTCCCAGCCTTTTTCATCTGGCAATGTATCCTTGGTGACAGACGGGAAAATCTGGAGTCTACCAAAAGTTTTAGGATTAAGAACCTGTAGAATGCACAGCACTAACAGAGTTAGATGGCAGAGAAGGAAGTGATAATGAGTATAGATCTTCATCCACAAAGTGGGGTGGAAAAGAAAACAGAAATGAGTGATTTTTCTTATAATTTTAAGGCTCTCTGGTGGGCTGTGGAATCTGTTTTATGAGTAAGAACATTGAAGTACATTAATTAGGATTTGGATTGGGAAAGAATGTAAGGGAAACAACTATGAGATGCTTTGCGATCACTTTTCTTGATTACTATAAATTGTTCCTAATAGAATTAAAGCACATTATATGCTCAAATCAAGATGTGATCATAAAGAAAAAGCTTAGGTATCTTTATTATATTTCCTTATATTTGTGTTCCATTGCATTTACTAGTTAGACTGAAGCAAAAATAGTCAATCTGACATAGTATCATTGCTTAAAAACATTCCTGGATTGGTTTCCTACTTATTTATGACAGCTTATTTTCAAAACCTAACATTACGTATTTATTTTAGGCAAATGTTTGAAGGAATAGATTCTGAACTTGAGCATATCTCCGTGATCGTCACAAGAGATTCAGTTGATATTGCTAAAAACAGGGAGTATAGCACTCTGGATTTTATTTCAACCTTTAGTGAATTAAAACATTTACAAGTATATGGTATACTATTCAGTTATCACGGTCCAGTCTCTGCAAAAAGAATTAGAATGCACTAGTGTATACGCATATTTTAGTATATATGCACATTTAGTGTATATGCATATTTTAATTTCACCAAATACTCAATTGCTTGGCCATATTTTATACTTGTTACTTAAAAAGCAAAAATCTGTTGAATAAAATTTAATTTTTTGTTTGTAGACTAATCAATACATACATGTGAATATTTCTAGCAGTTCATCTCAGCTTCCCACCACTCCACTGAATATATGCCATACTCTCTCTCTCTCTTTCTTCTCTCTCTTCTCTCTCTCCCTTTTCCTTTTCTCTTTCCTTTCTCACCTGACTAAAAGATCAGACCAGGTCTTCCTTACTCGTCACATAGACATGTGAGAGATAGGTATATAAATATCAAATGAATATAACATTATTTTTCATATATATTTCATGCATGTTGGGAAACTGATACTTTACAGGTTGACAGCACCTGAATATTTACTTTAAAAGGTATTCTTTATTAAAAAAATGGGAGAAAGCTATCCTAATAAGTTTGGTTTTAATCTTAACTTCACTTAAAAAACAAAGAGCTTTATTAATTTCAAACAAAGGTTATTAAAACAATAAAAAATAGTCAATTTATATTTAGGCTTAATATATTAATGCTATTGTTCCTTTCCAAATGCCATGATTTTTCTAGATGTTTGTTTAATACATTTTTAATTACATTAGAAAGAATTTTAATTGGCAATTGATTAAAATGCTTTTCAGAATTCAGCATTTTCTGTTTTGTATTATTTTTAATATTGTTCAACTATGGTACATCATGTACACCAATAAAAAAATCCAGGGGTTTTTTTTTACATTCTATTTTAAGAAAATATAATTTAAAATAAGGAATTCTGGTAAAGGTTTCTGTTCCAAAGGATAACTGTAGGGGGGAGAAATTACAAAACTTATTACAAGTAAAACTAATTTATTGGAGAGGCAAACAAAATGCCTCTCATCATAGGCCTGTGATTTTCCTTTATTATCCTTCTCTTGAAAGTAGTATAAATTTCTATACAAATATTCTTTTAATTACATTTAAATAATTGAGAATTCAGAAAAAGTATAAATTTAGTGGAACATTTTATTTTTCCAAATAAATCTAGGGACATATTTGTATTATAGTAAACTTTGGTTATTGAGATTTAAATTTTTAAGACCTCTTTTATTTCCAGTGATAACATGACTTCGATGTTTTAGACATACTTCCTATTGTGAAAACAAACAAAATATTTGTAAAATGTATTAAAATAAATTCTCTATTAATACTCTAAATTATTGTCTCATGGTTTATAATTGAAAAATTTTACTGTAACTAAATTTGACTTTTTACTAAGCATCATAAACAGATAAAACCATGTCACCTTTGGCTTTTTTTTCCCCTCATGACTAATTTTCAGGCACCAAGTATATTGCCTGACAAATAGTTTGTACATAAAAAAAATTTCAAACAATGTCTAACAGAATTACAAAATTAATAAATGGGGAATTATATATATAATAAATTATGTTGATTTTTTAAAAAAATCGTATAAATGTAACTTTCTCTCTTTAACGATTGAAAAATTGAGGCCAAAGCAGATTAATATAAAGAAAAACTAATGGCAGATGCAAGACTTGAATTCTGATATTTTTCTGTGCTCCACATAAAATGTACTTCAAAGCGTATAATGATTTTTTAAAAATAAATCTCTCTATAAAGAAATTGGTTACAATTGGCTAATTCTTAGTAATGAATTCACTCATGAGCAGTGTAGTCTGTTACCGCAATGTATCCATTTACGTAGCTACAAGTTACTTACATAACAGCTCTTCCCTAAATACTTGCAGCGCTTACCTAAATCCTCAAGAGACTTATTTGAGCCTCCAGGGGTGGAAACTGGCCAATGTTTATTTAACTGGTTTTCCTCCAGTCACTCCACAAGGTGGCAGTGTAGCATTATTACAAATAATACCCCTCATGCATATTAAAAAGAAAAAAAAACTTTGCACACACATTGGGGAATTATTTTGCTTTTCCCTCCCATGTGATATACCTTGAGGTTAAACAAATCCTGAGTGAATATTAGACTTCATAAATTGTACAAACAAAACAAAACGAGCCTGTTTTAGATGTGTGAATGATAAAGGCTATCCAAGAGTTGTTAGAGGAGAAATCTAAATTTACTGAAATAGGAAGGAAATGTCATATACATATGGTCATTTCTTATGGTTTAAAAAAAAAATCACATTATGTTTAAAGTGATTCTTTATCACCATCTATATTGAGACTAATGAAGGTAATGCTCTGAATATAAAATTATAATTCTGAATTTGTTTATGTACTTTTTTAATTATAAAGAGAAAGTCATATATCTTGATTGCAAATATAAATTGATATTACCAATGTATGCTTTGAACTATAATTTTTTCATATAAGAATCACTGGAATTATACAAAATCAGTAAATAAAGGGGTTTTTGCTTGTTTTCCTTGTTTTATTTTGCAGGCATACTTTTTATTTATAGAATTTAACCAAAGTCAGTCTCAAATAAAATGCAATATGGGCAGCAAATCCGCAAAAGCATTCAAAGTGTGTCCCATCAACACTCTTGTGATCTGTAATAGTTTTCACCAAGGGACTGCAGTCCTGCTTGAGAGCCCATGATACTCAAAAGATTCTCCATTAAGTAAAAATAAGGATATAGAAAGAGAGATTCTGTGAAGTTTTCAATACAGAAAGTCATGATTTTGGAAGACAAATTATGATGCTTTATTTTGTCATCATCATTTCCAATAAATGGAAGTGGAAATGTGTTTGCAGCCATATACGCTATAGGCAAGAAAATGTCTACAGAGGAATAACTATTTCATATCTTCACAGAACAGTCTTCAGCCTAATGAATACACAGGATAATAAGGACAATTCTTTTGAGCATCTTCTTGCTTTGCTTCTTTTTACATAAATCTCATTTTCTGTGTTAATCGCTTACTGTCTATTGAAAGAAAATAAATTATAAACTGTGAAATATTATGGTCTCCTAAATTTGGTTTTATGTTCCCAGCACTATTTTCACTTTTTTTTTTTTTGGTTACAAATATGTCTCCATTCTTTCAAGAAATTATTTCTTCCCCACTTAAACTGTATTATTCTGGAGGACTTTCAATCATAATGCTCTGATAATCTAGCTATAGGCACTGGCCCTGTGAGTCCAGACCTCGTCAACCACAGTTCCCCACGCCTATGATAAGAAAAATTAATTTAAGGGTAAAGTTATGATTCAGTCCACATCAATCATAATCCTCCCCTGGAATTATAGAACTTGAAAAGAGAGACAGAGAAAGCTTGACTGCAGTAGGAAAGGAGTTAGCCGAGTAGAGAAAAGAAGGGAAAAATTAGAAAGCCATGATGAATCTTGATGGTACTAAACCTGCAGTTTCAGTCACTGAAGTCTTCGGAGTTTTGATGACACCTACTTATCTTCTGTTCATTCTGTGAGCCAAAACAGAACCTTTCCAATAAATTTCCAATAAATAGTTTATTTGGGTTTCTGTCACTTGCAACCCAAAAAAATCTGACTGGACAACTATTTTGCAAAATACTTCATCAACCCATGAAATCTTTCAAACATTTGTGAATATTGTTTAGCTTTTATTTGTATACGTTTTGGTATCAAATTACAAGGAATTAAAACCTAATTCCAATTTGTCCCTAGAAGCTTATTCATTTGTAAGCAAAACTGCTACACCAAAGCAAAGGCAGTTATTAGTTTGAGCCAGTCTACTTACTTTGTAAGACCTTTGTACTCCTGTTGTACAAGAGCATCCCCATAATAAAGGTCATATTCCATTACCCTAGCAATTGCTTATTAAAATGATGGTACTAACCAGGTATGGGAAAAGAGGAATGTGATTATTTAGTTTCCAAATGTCCAAGTTTTAAAGAATAATAAGTTAACTGATCCTTCACAAAAAAAAAAACTTTCAAACATTTGTGGGTGATATTTTAAAAAATGCTTTTCTTGATCATTTGGACAAATGCAGGTGAGTCAATCAATCATCATGTTTCAGGCCCTTGTAAATCTGAGATTTGGAAGGAGAATTACAACTCAAAGAAAAGCATATTACAAAATAAATATGTTGAATTGTAATTTAATAATTTAATTTTAATTTAATAAAGCATTGTGTTTTAAATTAATTCAATTCTTAATATCATATTTACCTCTCCCAAATTCCATACCCCCTTCAACAAATATGCATTAAAAGAATTAGTGAGTGAAGTAGAAAAGGCATCAAAAGGAAGAACTATGTTCAAAGGTGAGGGTTTAAAAAATAAAAATCAGAAACCTGGTGGAGATAATCATCTGAGAAACTTCAAGGAAATGTCGGATTCTGCTTATAAAGAGAATTGAAGAGAGATGAGTTCATTAGAGACATCAAGTCAATACTCACGGGGTCCAAACAAAATGCATGAGGAGTTCAATGAAGAACACAGGATATTGCATTGTAGACAGATTTCAAAGGTAGGGACCAGTACGATTAAACAAATTATAAAAATATAAGAGTTTAATAAAGAAATCTGGGTATTATAATTTTATTCTGGATGATCTCTTCTTTGGCTAAGGCACATTTTGGTTTATCATTCTTCAGTTTTGCTTTCACCTTGCTGCATGCCTTTGTTCGTTCTAACTTATTTTTAAGGCTCACGTGCATCTATCTACCTGATTTCGTTTGAGGATTATCTTGCAGTGCCACCAACTAAATAAGCAAGTGAATTAAAAAAGGAATGAAAAACAAGATTGAGACCTTGATAATTTTGGGGAACAAGGAAACTGCATGGAGTCTCTTACATTTAAACTTCTGATAATCTTGTGTAAAGTTCATCAAAAGCAAATTGTATTAAAGAAGACGGTAAAAGTAATTAAATGAGCATTTCAAATAATGGAGTGCAATGAAGGGTATTTGTATATTTTGACTTAGAAAGTTGGCTATTGATAAGAAACAAAAAAAAGAAAATCAATGCCTGGTGCTATAGTTATTGATTTTTCAATAGAAACTTTGGTTCAGAAAAATAATGTCAGAGAAAAAGGACAAAAGCTTCATCAAAGGGCAGCATTGTGCTAGTGTTCAATTGTGCAGTATCAGCCCTTACTGCCAATTAATAAAAAGCAATGAGATAAAAATTCCATCAAACTATGGGAGATTAATTTTGTCACCTGTGTGAAAGATAAATATATTTAGGCCATATTGATGGGCATTTATAATGAAGTAAAAACAATTCTTGAACTTTTCCCCCCAATTTATTCTTCATATTTTCATTAAACCAACTTACTGAGTTAGAAAACCTACTTGATTTCTGACTGATATATGTCCTACATAAAGGATTCTAATTATAATTATTCAAGAAACCTCAATGCTATATTAGTGTGCCTTTTTTTACTTTCAATTCATGTTATTAACATAATGTTTCCCACTCTTTATATTCTCTTTATTTAGTATGAATGATAATAAATTTCCCTGATTCTGTAGCATATACTATGTTAATAATCTGGAAAAGTTACAAACAAAACAAATGCAAGTGTTTGTCTTGTTTTGTTTTATCAATGTGATAATTTGCCTATGTCAATAAAAAGACAAAGGGAGAGTTAAACTGAGCCATTCCCCTAAAACTTCCAGTTAAAAATTTACATAATCTCCAAATTAAATATCATAGTGGTCACAGAAGCATGCAGTAATTATAAATACATACTTCTGAATTTGGTTTTCTAATATAATATTACGCTATGATACATGGTATATTGAATAGAATAATTATTATCTAGGCAAGTATACATAGTTAATTCTTCCTCTAAAGTATATTTTCTCAACAAATTAAGTTATTGTAAAACTATATTTAGAACTTCCATGCACATATTAATAAAAAAATGCATGTAAATCCAGTAGATCCAATCAACATAGACAGTAACTCAAATGGAATCCTAAATTTTGTAAATACTTAAAGCATTTTTGTTAAAGCTAATTTTAGTGTACTATTTGTCAAAATAAACTCTATTAATAAAACTCTTAGGAAATTGCCAGCCTTAACTGTGAAATTGTTCTAAAATAATAGTTTATTTTAAGTGATTAAGTAATAACAAAATGCTTTCATATAGGAGCCCATGAAACTTTTTTTAAATTAAAAAGATAGGCATAATCTACGGTTACTACACAATACGTAATTATTCAGGTAAACTAGGAAAGTGGATGATTTTACAGAGTTTGATATTGGCATCTTTCTTTAAAGAGATTAAACATTTTCTTTGTCAGTTTCTTTATATGACTTTGTTAAATGTCATAGCTCATAAAACCTTACTCCATTCATGATGCAAAGTTTAATACTAGGCTACTGCATGATTAAATTGTCACAGATTAGGAAATATTGAAATTGATACTAACAAGATTTATCATATGTACCATATCAGATAATCTAAAAAAAAGAGTAATAATAAACTTTAAAATAAACTTTAAAAATTCTCTACCTCTCTGCATTAGAAAATTAACTTATTAATATATTCAGGACCACATCCATGTGAATTTCCTTTATATGAACTCTTAAAAACTATTTATTAGAGATCTCAATATTTTAACGCAGGCACGCCTGCCAAACCATGTATGGGGAAGCCCATGGCATTCTCAATAGAGCCATAAGCAAATATGTTCTTCAATAACTATTTTCAAGATCATACATTTAAAAAGACATAGAATTTTATTTTAGCTCTGTGATTTCAGTAAGAGCTCATGGCTGCATGCTGTTTTGAGGCTTTGACTACTAAATGTCACTTGGCAGACTCTGAGTGGTATTTCTAAGACTAACCAGAAGAGAGCATCATATCGCATAGACACATGTGTCTAAATGAGTAAGCTCAGAAAATCTACTACACAGCTTAAGCTACCTCTTTTTGAGAAAATGATGATAAATTTTTTTGTGATCATGCTCAAATGACTTAGGAAATGTCTGGGAGGTAGTTGATATTCCAAGATTCAAGCATCTGGTTTTTGAAAAAAAACAATTTAACTTTGTCCTAGTTCTGCAAATTTGTTATTGAAACAATTTAGGCTAAGCATTATAGTCATATACTTCTTCCAGGACACAACAGGCCACTAATCTAATTACCGAATGGATTCTAAGAAGAAGGAAATTAAATTAAGAAAAACTGTTTTGCATAGCAGTGATTTATAGCCTACTTTACTCCCCAAACTAGTGAGAAGTGTGAAATTCAAGATCTTCAAATCACGATTTTAATAGTAAAATGAAAAAAAAAATAACAGGAAAATAAAAAAGACTCATCAAATCAAAAGCATAAGCTATAATCACCTATTACTTTCTACAGTAGTAGTTGAATAATAATGATTGTTATTCTAGGAAATGAAAATTCTATTATTATTTAAGTATTGCAGAGTAGTTCAGTTTTCCTTCTGCAATGGAATGTAATTTTAGCTTTTTGTATATGTACATTATTTATATGTTGATGACCTGTTTTTTCTTGTGTCTTTATTTCTAAGTCCTGATTATTTAAATTCCTCTGTACTTCCTACTCCATAAAATTAGTCTTTGGTATTTCAATCAGAATAGAAATTTTCTCATATATCTCAACTCAATTAGGTCAGGTTAGACTTATAACACTGTAAGCTAAACTGTTACTATATTAAATACATAAATCAAAAAAATGATTAACTGTAAGTTGCAACATTTTCAGGCTTCAAGCATATTAAAGAGATTGTTGAGGTTAAGAGTTTTATGTACTTTTCACTGAAGTCTTACAAAATGTTATCAATAAGTGATTTTATAATAAAATAATTAAATTAAAAATTTTTTATCCTATAATTGTAAACAAGAAATGTTTGTGTTGTTTATACAAATTACAAGACCCCTACCCAAAACTTAGTGAAATATTTGTTTTTAGCCTGTAAGATACTCAAAGATCCTCTGTTATCATCCACATAATCTCTTGTTTTCCCATACAAAATCTAGAAGATGTAGGGAAAAAAATAGGCTTAGAAACAAAAAAACTTTACATGCATTAACAATTATTATGCTATGTGACAATAAACCAATATGTCACATATGCATAATAATTTTTAATGTGCATGGAATTTTTTTTTAAGCCTACTTCTTTCCCTACATCCTCTAGATGGGAGAAACGAAATCATTTCCATGGAGGATGAGGAAAAGAAATTAAAAATTCACTTAAATTAAAATATTGTTTATATGGGGGCTGGGTGAGATCATATAGATTACATTATGAAAAAAAGAAAGTATATGACATCAAGTTGGTCTGCAGTAACAGAATTATTCACGGGTCCAGGCGCAGTGGCTCATGTGTGTAATCCCAGCACTTTGGGAGGCCAAGGCGGGAGGATCCCTTGAGCCCAAATGTTGAAGTTTGAGGTTACTGTGATCTACAATCACACGATCACGCCACTGCACTCTAGTCTGGGTGACAGAAAGAGACCTTGTCTCTGAAAAATAAAATAAAATAAAAGCAAATGAACAAAATTCATGGAGAATAATACAGGTAGGAAAACTTGATAGCCTCTTCTACTTCCCCTCCCCACCTGAGACATATCTACGCTTCTTACCTTCCCTTTCGAGTGACCCAATTGGCACTTTCGCACCTTCTCAAGACACCCCTACAGAAAACTGATAATCAGCTAAAGTTCTTATTATAACCAAACATTCCCTGGACATTCATACTTCATTACTTTCTGTTTATTCTAGGACCCCATATTACTTTCCCATTGCTGCTTTATCAATTTGCCAGAAATTTAGTGGTTTACACATCACAAAGTTTTCTTCCAACAATTCTGAAGATCAGAAGTCTGAAACAGGTTTTACTGGGCTAAAATCAAGGCGTCTGCAAGGCCGTGTTTCTTTCCAAAGCTAGGGAAGAGTCCCTTTCTTGACTTTTCCAGCTCCTTGTCCTGCTGGCATTCCCGGGCGTGGGGCTCCTTCTTCTACCTTCAAACCCAGCAGTGTAGTATCTGCAAATCTCTCTTGGATTCCGATTCCACAATTCCAGTTAAATGAGCTTTGTGATTACATTGTGTCCACTTAGATAATCCAGAATATTCTCTTTATTTAAGATTATCGGATTAGCAACCTTAATTTTCCTTTGCCAGGCAACATGATATATTTACAGGTCCCCTAGATAAGGAATTGGACATTTTTGGTGGCCATCATTCTGCCTACCACAAATCCCAAACCAAACTAATCTCTCATATCCCTAAATTCAGGAGCAATTTCTGTAGCAATTTACTATTCTGCAGCAATTGCTTATTATCTAGCCACAAATTGTTTTATAGTATTATTTTCATCACTATTTGTTTATCTTATACCTCTGGACTGAAGTCTTCATGTGTTAGATTTCTTCATCTTTCTTTCAGGGCTTGAAATCCTGAGGGGCCAGTCTAGCACCCCAAATCCAAGAATATTTTCATTTTCTTTCTAAAAAATTACTTTTCAAGAGGCTTAAAATAAAGACATTAACTTTAACCAACTGAGGTATTGTACCTCAGGAAACTCAGTTGATTATTTGATGCTTCTTAACAATTCATTCTCTTGCTTTGATAGCTCATCAAGGATTCTTAACAAACCAGGAGCTCAGTACTGATACAATGGCCATCTGCAGATATAATTTTTTGCAGGACTGAGTTGCAAAGTAAGTAAGGTTCTTTGCAAAGTATCCAGCACCAGGAAGCGAGAAAGAGAAAAGGGCTTACTGATACTCACTTCTGCTCCTGCTGGCTCTCTTATTACCCAAGTGCTCTTGTAGATATTCTCCCTAATTTCAACAGTTGAATTAAGAGGCAGACCTATGCACACATGGAGATAGTCCATCTGGAGGAAAACCTGAATGTGGAACCAAACCTGTGCCAAAGTAAATGTTGCATCTAAATGGTTCTCCTCACGTGACTGCCACTGCTGAGACAGGCCCAGCCACACGCTGAGGCGAGATTGACAGAAAATGCAAATTAGCCTCTTCTATTTGTTAAGGAGGAATTTAGTGTTCGCATGTAGCTTACTTATACGGACATCTCCTATTTCGCTTTTCCTGGAGAATCTATATGCTCATGTATATTTAAAACTGAAAGCAATAACATTTACCAGTTTTAATGTGTGATTTTTTTTTTTCCTTTTTGAAGGATTTCAAAGCTCATGAATATCATCAGATAGAATGTTAGATTTATTTTAGGTAGCAAATGCTGATTTTAGCCTCTTCCCTTTGTCTCTTGCATGTGTTTTCTCTCTCTAGATACTTAGACTGTTTTGCAACTTAGGAACATAAACTCCCACTGCTAAGATGTGGGTCACTAACCATTTTGTTACTACAAATTATAAGATTCCAAACTCTCCTTCATGTCATCATATCTTTGTATCTGCTGAATCTGTAGGCGTCAAATGCTAAATAGATGAAGAAATATAAAAGTGAATTCGTTCTATTTGGATAATTCTTCAGGGAAATGACATAAGCGTATTCCAGACAAAATAAAGGGACAGATACGGACACTTTGTTTATTTTACCTGTATAAAAATAAACCACTATGTTTATGCAATTGTTAGCATTTTTCTTGTGTTCAAATAAGAAAGGAAGTGTGAAGGAAAGACCAAAAAAATACTTCGATTTTTCTCCAGTTTGGCAGTCAGCATCGATAGCATTCAGGTCTTTGAGAGTTTAGATATGTTTGTGCATTTATATTTATTAATTTGATAAATGCAACCCCTCTGGCCCTCGCAGAATGACGGCATGCTTTAACGGAGGCCTGACTGGTTAGTAGAAAGAATTTACATGAGGTCCAGAATAATGGTACTAACCACTGTATACTTTTTTAATTCTATTTTTTATTTATCCTTTCTCTATGTTATCATGAATGTGTTTATACGTATAAACGTAAAGAATAAATACATCTCTGTATTTTTCATCAATACTGGTAGTTCAGCATTTCATTTTTACCTTTTAGTGATTGTTTTATCATGTAACGGTGCTGACAGAGTGTCCAGTCCCAATGGGCAATGTATTTAGAGGCACCAAATATCCAAAATTCAGGCAAACATTAGGTGTAGACTTTCCCCCAATTCTGAAAGAGTGCTTACTCTCCCAGGTATAATTCTTGGGATATATGTACATTATGTTACTTAAACCCAACTTAAAAATAGGTGGGTATTGTGTTAGTTTCCTGTCGTCACTATAAATAATGATCCCAAACTTGATGACATAATATACCTTTCTTCTCATACGGTGCTGGGAGTCAGAAGTCTGAAATCAATTTCACTTAGACTAAAATCAAATTATCGACAGGCCTGTTTCCTCATGAGAGTTGAGGAGATCATCCATTTCTGCACATTTTTCAGCTTCTCTTGGCTTCCCATATTCCTTGGCTTGTGGCCCCTTCCTCCTTCTTTAAAGTGCATCACTTCAGTCTCTGCTGATTTTATCAAATTATCTTCTCATTTTCTGTAGCCAAATCTCTCTCCGTCTCTTTCTCATAAGGACACTTATGATTACATTTAGGGCCCACAGGAACACAATCTCAAGATTCTTACTTACTTTATGTTTCTTATTTACTAACTTAATCACATGTGCAAAGTCCCTTTTGCCATAAAAGGGAACATTTATACCACTGGGGATCCAAATCTAGATATCTCTGAGACTCATTTTTTCAGCCAAGCGGAAGTACTATTATTTTCCCTGAAAGATTTAAAAAAGAAGAAAAACCTTAATTAACTTGGTTAAAGTTTCACATATAAAAGGTAAATCAGGATTTCAATCTCATTCCAAACCTATGTTCTTTTATTTTTCCCTAAGATATTTACTATCTGAATTTTTATTTATTTGTTTATTTTTAGGCAGAATCTCACGATGTTGTCCAGGCTGTTCTTGAACTCCTGGGCCCAAGCTATCATCCCATCTGAGCCTCCAGAGTAGCTGGAATCTCAAGCATGTACCACCATGCTGGGTTTAAATCTATATTCTTAATCATACATTTCCTAAGTGAGATCCCTTCCAAATTAAATGGAAGATGTATGAAGAACTGTCAAGGATGTCATAGACATCATTCTTCTATATTCATAAGATTCTTTGTATCACGGCTTATAGACTTCTGGCCTTCAACAGTAATATTTGTGATTAATATGAAGTAAGGATCAGAGTTTAATGAGGAAAATCTATTTTTGATACTATTATCATAATTTCCTAAAGTCTGCTATTTTAATACTTATCAGTAATAAAGAATGCATGCCAGACTGCTTCTAAAAATGTTTTACCTTTTGGTTTTTGTCTTTCATAATGATGCCATTATAAACATACATTAAATATAATAGGTGCACATGCTCAGTACTCTCTCTTCCATGAAAAGATAAAACAATGTCAAAATACAAAATGAGTGCATAATACTACTGGGTTAGTAGCAACCAATCTGGGGAAAACAAGCCAGTTTTGTATGTAGATCTGATCTGACTACTTTAAGATTCACTAGTTCTTCTTAACAAATACTATATGCATTCAGAACCAGACTCTTAGAACATATTTTGTTTTTATTTGCACAATAGTTGGTTTAAGTCCATTGTTTCAGATTGGGTTCCTTAGGCTCAAAGCCTGCAACATGAATTTCTTTTTTTTTTTTTTAATTTCAGCATATTATGGGGGTACAGATGTTTAGGTTACGTATGTTGCCCTTGTCCCCCCCTCCCCCCTAAGTCCGAGTTTCAAATATGTCCATCCTTCGGGTGGTGTGCATTGCATTCTTTGTGTATGCATATACCCGTTCCCTCCTCCCTCCTCCCCGCTCCCCCTCCCTCCTGCCCAACATCCAATAGACATTATTCTTATATGTGCACTTATGTTTGATCAGTTAATATCAATTTGATGGTGAGTACATGTGGTGATTGTCTTTCCATTCTTGGGATACCTCACTTAGTAGAATGCGTTCCAGCTCTATCCAGGACTATGTAAGAGGTGCTATATCACCATTGTTTCTTAAAGCTGAATAGTACTCCATGGTATACATATACCACATTTTATTAATCCACTCATGTATTGATGGACACTTGAGTTGTTTCCACATCTTTGCAATTGTGAATTGTGCTGCTATAAACAGAGTCTCCCTCTTTTGCCTGGGCTAGAGTGCCGTGGGGTCAGCCTAGCTCACATCAACCTCAAACTCCTGGGCTCAAGCGATCCTCCTGCCTCAGCCTCCAGAGTAGCTGGGACTACAGGCACACACCACCGTGCCTGGCTAATTTTTTCTATTTTTAGTTGTTTGGCTAATTTCTTTCTATTTATAGTAGAGACGGGGTCTCGCTCTTGCTCAGGCTGTTCTTGAACTCCTGAGCTCAAGCAATCTTCCCACCTTGGCCTCAACATAAAAATTTTAATATGTAAATTTCAAACATACAAGAGTATGGAAAATAAAATAATGAACCTCCATGTGCCCATCTCTCAGGTTCAGTAATTAACAACATATAGTTTTATTTCTTCCTCTCCAAGTCCACAGCTCTGTCTTCCATGGGATAATATTTTTTTTTTTTTTTTGAGATAGAGTCTCACTCTGTCACCCCAGGTAGAGTGCTGTGGCATCATCATAGCTCACTGCAACCTCAAATTCCTGGGCTCAAGTCAAGTGATCCTCCTGCCTCAGCCTCCCAAGTAGCTGGGACTACAGGTGTGAGCCACCACAGCTGGCTAATTTTTCTATTTTAGTAAAGATGGGGTCTTGCTTCCATGAGATAATTTTAAAGCAAAGCACATTTTATCATTTATCCATCAATACTTCAAGATGTATCTATAATTTTAAATGTATCGTTATCACTCTTAAATAGTTAATATTGTTCCATATCACCAAAATATTAAGTCAGCATTCAAAGATTTTTAATAGTCTCATATATGTATTTTTATATTATATATTGGTTTATTTAAATCAAGACCCAAACAATAAAATTTTGAATGTATTTTTAAGTGTAGCAGGCAAAAATCACACCTGAAATACATAAGCAGAAAGAAATTAATATGAAGAACACCTAACAAGAAATTGAAGACCTGAAAAAAAAGAAAGAAACAAACAAATAAACAAAAAAAGGATTTCTAAGATATTACAGCAATATGAAGAAGCTACCATGCCTAGATAGAGCTGGAGCTAGAAAAGGAAATGGGCTGAAATTATTAAATCCTAGAATTTTGGGGGAAGAGCCCTGTATTTGTCTTCTCTGACTGCCATAACAAAATACCTCAGACTAGGTGGCTTAAACAACAGGAGTTTGTTCTCTCACAGTTCTGAAGGCTGGAAGTTGAAGATTGCGGTGCCAGCATGGTCCGTTTCTGGTGAGGGTCGCCCCTTGGGTTGCAATAGACACTTAATCACACAGTGTGTTCACATGGCCTTTCCTTGGTGCAGGGCTCATGCTTGTGGCTAGACGGAAGGAAGAGGGAGAGAGAAAAAGAGAGAGAGAAAGAGAAAGAGAATAAGTGATGTCTCCTCTTATAAGTACCTAATCCTATTTGATCATGGTACCCTTATGACCTCATTTAACCTTAACTACTTCCTTAAAGGCCCCATCTCCAAATACAGCTATACTGAGGGTTATGGTTTCAACATTTTGATTTGGGCTGGGGAGGGACATAAGCATTCAATTCATAAGAGCCTCATAAAGCTGGAACCCACACATCTGAGAAGATGGGGCTTCACAGTGGTTGCTTGTGCCAATGAGTGTGAAGGAGGAGCCCCACTGGACTGAGATGCAGACTTCAGAGGAGGGCATGTTATTCAATTTGTGCTGGTGACTCTAGAGAAGTATGATCGATATGGTTCTGCACGTGTTAGAAAAACTGCAAACGCTGTAACTGCTGCTACTAGAATGACCTGCCACTGCTCTTGTAGTAAAACAGTGTTACTGACAGAAACAGGAAAGGAGCAAGTCTCTTCTTCAGAATGGGAAGGAACAACGATGATAACAACAACAACAAAACAAAGGAACATAAGAAAACTTTTGGAGGTGATGGATATGTTTATTTCCTTGATGGCTGTGGATATATGCCTATGTCCAAACTCATCAAATTGTTTACATTTAACATACACAGGTATTTGTATATCAATTATACCTCAGTAAACTGAAATAAATAAATTTATTTGAGAGGGGAAAATAGGAAAGAACATTCCCTCTTCCTCTTCTTGCCTTCCAGTCTTGCCCTAGCTTTCCCTACTCTGCCAATTGGCAGGGACCAACAGAGAATAAGGTGGTAAATCAGCAGTTGATTTGCAGTATTCTAGGCCAGCATTGAAAAGTAGAACATAAAAAAGCAGAATGAAAAAACAAACACCACGTGTACTCACCATTAAATTAGAACTAATCCATCAAAGCTTATGTGTACATATGGGAATAACATTTATCCTAAATCAAGCAGGTGTGACAGGTGAGGAGAGAATGGGTAAATTCACACCTAACAGGTACAATGCACACTACCTGGGGGATGGGCACACTCACAACTTTTACTCAAACTGTACAAAAGCAATTTATGTTATCAAAACATTTGTACCCCCATAATATTCCGAAATTAAAAAAAGAAATAAAATAAAATAAAACTAATATGTTTATAGTTTTTTAAAAAAGTGGAACATAGATTTGTTTTGGAGATGAGAGACAAGAACTTAACAATTGTTAATTAGAGTAAATGGGATTTGCTCATGGATAGATTAGGTAAGAAGAAAGGAACACAGGATGACCCTAACGTCTGGGACCTGAGCAATTGGCAGGTGAAGTTGTCACTCAATGACAAGAAAACTATGGGAGGAGTATACTTCTAAGGGAAGAGCATGATTTGGCTTTTTGGATAGTAAGTGCTAAGATTTCTAATTGGTTTTAATACTGAGTATTACAATTACAATCCTCTTTCCCTTCTAATTAACTCGGTAAATGAAAGAAAAGAAAAAATATGCAAAACATATAACTATAATATTAGAGTATTTTATTTCTCTCTTAAAACTTAAAGGGACAGCCATAATGTTTCTAAATTTTATATAGAAAAGCATTTCATATCCTATGGCTGATTATTTTTCCAGAAAAATAGTTGATGCAATAAATATACACAAACTCATGTTAAAATATTAAATATTCATCCTGGCCTAAGAAGAGTAATTTTTAAAAGTGAAAACCCTTATTTTATGTATGTAATAGCCTTTATTAAAGTTCAGATAAATATATTGTCATATTGTCTTAAAAATTACACTTTACTAAATGATGTCTGTAAGTTACTAATTTAAAGAAATCTTAATTTTTGAAAATTTTACCTATTCTTATTTTGATTACTAGTTGATGAACATTTAAACACTAATATTATTTTTATTTTAAAATTATACAGAAAATATCTATTCTTACGCTTTATCCTAATAAAAGTCATTTTCAATAGATAAGTTTAAATTATAGTGAAACTTCCTATCACAATTTACATAGAGAATTTCTCAGGGAATTAAAAGAGAATGTAGAAAAATTTGAGGATGGGAGATATAGAAATAAAAATAACTATTTGTAAAGACATTTTAACCGTAAGACTTTTTGGAAAAGAACTATGCGTTTGGGTAGTGGATAGAGATTTACCAGACAGTACTGGTTACCTCTCCAGCAACCATCATATTTCTTCTTTTCTGAAAGAGACCCAATTTTGTTTTCCCATAAGATTCAGAGTTGTTTTCCCACAGCACCAGTTCCAAGGGTAAATCTCATTTCCCTTTGCATTGATGGATGTAGCAATGACATATTGATAGTCAGGAAGAAGTGATGGGAGGTTACTGAGAAACTTTCTAGAAATTATCTTGCTCCTAAGACAGAGACCTTTCTACCTCTGGATACTATTTCATCAGAGATTTATGCTGTGAACGGCTGTAGCCAGCTTTCACACATAAGAAGAGAAGCAGGCTGGCAAATTAAAGATGACTGAGAGAAGAAATGAAAAGAACCTAGGTCCTTTAAACTACTAGGTCAACCAAAACTGAAAATGACAACACATTTTATTTTTTATTAATTATTATAATGTATTTTTTAGATTTTAAGCCATTTTGAATTAAAGTTTTCTTGCATCTAAAGTTTAACTTTAGCTATCATATGTCTACTTTACCCTTGTTCTTAGGTATCACATACAATTAGTGCTCTTGTTCACCATGAAATAAATGTGTCTGAGAGTGTATGCAAAATTATATGCTCACTCTCAACCAAACTAATGCATAAAACTTCAGGCAATAATTTAATTTACCTCTCAAACACTGTTAGTTTATAACCAATTAATTAGAAAAGATTCCAAAAATAAAGTGTCGTTGCCTTTGTTACATACCTGCATCCAAGTGAATGGTATGATGTCAGTTGCAGGTTTAATTTTACAGTATTAAAAATGTACAAATTTTACTTAAGTTTTACTTCAGCTAACAGTAAAAGGCTTCTGGCGTGCTTTACACCTACTTTCTCTTCTCCCTTCCCTTTCTGCATTGTCCTTGGAGTCCATACCCTAAGATATACTTTTTACATCATATTATAGAACGTGATTTATAAACCTTATTGATGAACACTTCTTCAGAACCATGAAAGAAAACAAAAGGATATTTTCTCTTCATGAAAAGTATGTGAATGGAAGGGGTCATCAAAAGTTTACTTGAAAAACTTGTCATGAACCCTTGAGGAGTAGGGAAGAAAGGAATTGATGTCTAACAATCCAGAAGCCTAATGCCAAAAGCTGGCTGAAACTGCCTGCAAGCTTCGGAGAGAAGAGAGAAAGGCTGTGTTGCAAATGAGTTGTACTCTTTCCTACACCAGGGTAAGGGTGATGGCTGTGGGTTGTTTAAAAGGGAATTACTGCTAATGATGAGACAATGCAGCCAAACAGAAACCTGCCGGGTCCTAAAGGCTGAAGTGAGGAGCAAAAAGCAACCAGCACTGTGATCCTTTTTAAAAGAATTGCAGTATGAAGTCCTCATGGGGAGAACAGAGTCCCTGAGAAAGCCATAGATGTGTCTCAGGAGAGAATGACCGGCAATTCTGTGTCTGCTGTAAACACAGGGAATCAATGTAAGATCATCAGTGTACCAAGCAAGTAAAATTTCCTTACCACTTACTCCTTCACTTGGGGAGGCCAGAAATTCAGCTAATATGCGAGGGGTGTGAAGCTAGGAAATAAGGAAGAAGCCAACCACTTCCCTCCTCTCCTGAGAAAACCTGTATGTGTGTGGAAATCCTGAATCAGGAAAAGAGAAAGGCCCTTAATTGGCTAAGAGATTTGAGTTTTGATATATCAGTGGATGGTGCTTTTTTACTAAAAACAAATAACTCAAAAATACTCTTCTTGTTAAAACTAAAATTTACCGAATAATTTTCATTAAAAATTTATGTATATTTGCTTATATTCTTATTTAATTTTTACACTAACCTAGTAAATTGATTCTATTATTATTACCTTTGTTTTATAGATACAGGACCTGAGCTTTTTGCAGCATCTCATATGAGCAGCAGATTCAGAAACTGAATATTGATTTGTCAAGTTTTATGGTCTTAATCACCATTTCTCGGAATTCATGTCTATATTCATTTATCGAAAAAACAACAATGACAAATTAAACTTCGGTCTAACTTAATGAATATGGCTACATATTAAGTTAGTAACATTCTGTAATGAGTTATATTTTTATCTTGCAAAAACATTTCTTGTTTCACAAAAACTCACATCATGTTTAATTCCCCTGTATATTTTTTTATATACCAGGGAGAATTGGACTAAAGTGTTTGCATTAAAGTCAAAGGTAAACAAATGCACTTATTGGTTCTACATTATTTCCAAAGTGTTTAAAAAAATAATTGATTTATGTATGAGAAAACATGAAAAATATCCTTATAAGTACTTCATGTGTATTTAGAAAGGAACCCATCCATATCATTTTGACCTAATCATTCTTATTAAACATGCATTTTTGTAAGGCAGAATCTTAATCTGCAAGCAATTTTAGAAGATATCTTGACCAAATTTCCGTTCATTGAATAAACTCATTTTCCAAAAAAAATTGACAGGAAGATAATAAAATCATGAATTACATTTTATTCAATATGTATAGATTTTTTGTATTTATAGCATATCTAATGCCATTTTAATTCCATTCAGTTTTACAGAACTGTGTCATTGGAGCACACGTTGCATTATTTTTTCAACAAATAATTATTGAGCTCGTCTGCAAGGAAACATGTTACATGAAGGGAACACAACGGTTATCAAAACCAGAAATAGTTCATGCTCAAATGGAGCTTAGAGGCCCGAGGTGAGGCAGAAAATTAAATATGATTGCAAAAATGGACATGCAGTACCATAGCATAAAAATGTACTTTCACAGTACACGATGCTATGAGAGTGAATGTTATGAGGATTTCCTTAAAAAGTGAAATTCCTGCAAGTATTGAAAAGAAATATTGCATATTTGACATATTTTCTTTAAATAGTCTGTATGTTTACATGATATTAAAATAAAATCACTACAGTCTGAATAAAAGGATTTAGGAAGTGTATGAATGTGCATATGTGTGAGAGGGGTAAGTATTATTGCGGGTAACATTTTGTTAATCAAGATAACTTACACTTTAGTTCTCTTTGTCTATGCACAGTTGAGAATATTTGGGAGTAAATTGGAACTTAGCAGTGAAATAATTTTCATACACTGTTCAGAAATTAGAATTCATAAAAACTATAAAAGTGACTCTATCATATGTATTGCACTTATAACCGGTTCTTAGTTTATGCTATTGTCAAATTTTATTTTCTCAATAATTTATTTCATTTATTCTAGTTTTCTTGCTTCTTACTCTGGCAGAACTTCAAAGATATAAAACCACACAGGCTTTTTTCTTTTTCTTCCTTTTTTGGAACAAGAAAGTTAGAAATAACTGAGAAGCAAGATGATAAAAATAATTGAGGAGGGATGGATTAGGTATTTCAGCAAGATGAACAACTACAGGTAGCACAGTAATTATGGTACCCTTACACGGGGAGAGAATGAGTACTTACATATCGCCATAGCCAATAAATTATCTATAGCAATTCTTTCCTCCTAGGTATTAATCTACACATTAGGGACTGATAGAACACAAATTTTAAGCTGTGGCTACTTAAAGCAAAATTGATAAATGAAGTACCTATTTCCCTGATGCAGTATGGGAAGGTATCATTTACAAGGAAATTTTCAGATAATTGAGACAATGCCATACTGAATTATCAGTGTATATACATAAAAATGCACTTGACTGGCTTAAGTTCAAAAGGCTGTTAAGATTTTATCATTATCTGACAAATTAGATTAATCCAGGGCAGTACTGGACAAATTAAGCATAAATATTTTAAATTAAAACAGCAGAATTTTGGAATTGGACAATGCTCTAGAGATCACCTACTCCATGTTCCTTCTTACAGATGAGAAAGTTGAGTCCAGAGATTTTTTTGGACAACTTGCAGAATGTCATGAAATTAGGAAAGAGCAAGACAGGAAAGGAAACCAAGTTTTTCCAGTTGAGTGTTAGTTCTAAAATACTAAACAAGTGAATTTGATGAATTTAAAGATATTAAGCTATTCATTGTTATAAGATTAAGCAAAACAGAGAACAAAATAACACGTCACTCATCTGTGACTTACACTGTTAAACTGCGTACCAAAAATTTTAGTATTTAGAATAAAAGCCAAGAGATATCAGCTATATGAAATCATATGAAGCCAAGAATTGCCTGGATGTAGAATTATGCTATAAATACTAGATTTCTATTTGTTTATTATATTTCTGTTTTTATATGTTCAAAAATAACTAAGGAAATTTATGGAATATTTAATTAGTAAACATCTAATTAAACATATACCATAATTATCTAGGTAGTATAGAATATGAATTTTTATGAGAATTGTAAATTTAATCACCATGATGAATTTAACTTTTACCATTATCTCACCTGTTTTTCCACGAATATGCTCAGTTATAAAATACGTTATTAGCAAACTCAGAATATTGTATAATGTGGACATGGCTGATGTGGATCTCAGCGAGGTGGATTTTTATTTTTTAAGTTAACTAAATTATTTTTGCCTAAATATCCTTAAGGAATAAACTTAACTCCTTCACAAATTCTACAATATTGATGGAATGAGTCAGTGACAATCAGGTCATTGTTTCTTTATTTGTGTTTTGCATTGATCATGTGGAACACATTATCTGCACATTATTAATGCAGATTTTTTTCATAAAGGGACAGCTTTACACTAAATTTAGTCTTAATTTTCCCTCTGCATATTTACAGTGATTCATGACATACATTACTAGTCAGATCTGGCATATTAAAAAATGAAATAAGGAAATTTTAACTGCCTATGTCAGTCAGGGTTCTCCACAAAAACAGAAACCAAGGGATACATAAATGCACACAAACATACATATACAGTCATGTGTTGCATAATGTTTTAGTCAATGAAGAACCACATATAGAATGGTGGTCCCATAAGATTATAATGAAGCTAAAAAATTCCTATTGCCTAGTGATGTTGTAGCCATCAGAAAGTCATAGCACGATGCATTACTAGAGTGTTTGTAGTGACACTGGTGTAAACAAACCTACTAAATGCCAGTCATTGAAAAGTGTAACACATAAAATTATGTATAGCACATAATACTTGATAATGACTATGTACTGGTTTATGTATTTACTATACCATACTTTTTATCATCATTTTAGAGGGCACTCTTTCACCTTATTAAAAAAAATAACTGTAAAACAGCTTCAGGCAAGGCCTTCAGGAGGTATTGCAGAAGAAGGCATCGCTGTCATAGGAGATAACAGCTCTCTGGGCGTTTTTGCTCCTGAAGACCTTCTAGGGGGACAAGATGTGATGAAAGACAATGATTCTGATGATCCTGACCATGTGTAGGCCTAGGCTACTGTGTGTTTGTCTTAGATTTTAACAAAAAAGTTTAAAAATAAAAACTAAATAAAAATGAAAACATTTAAAAGCAAAAAAAAGCTTATAGAATAAAGATATAAAGAAAGAAAAAAATTTATGGTTATACAATATGTTTTTGTTTTAAGCTAAGTGTTATTACAAAAGAGTCAAAAAGTTAAAAAGATTTAAAAAGTCTACAAAGTAAAAGAATTACGGTAAGCTAAGGCTAATTTGTTATTGAACTGTCAGGTTTCAGTCTGAAATGTTGGTTCATGATGCGTTTATGGCTGAAGAATGACCAGACACACCAAAGTTAGGCAAGTACGAAACGAGGTTTATTGAGGAGAGAAAGATAGTATCATAGGGCAAGAGCAAGATACAAGTTTACAGAGCGTGATACACACCCCACAGATGACGACTGGACCCGTTGTTGCAGCAAAGGGAGAGCAAAAGGAAGGACAAAAAGGGGCTGGTTATGGTCTCAGTCTTGTTTTATGGAGCCTCCCTGTGGATGTCACCATGGAACCACTTTGATTGGACAGTTGGGAGTTACATTACTACGCATGTGAGTTGTTCTAGGTCAATTTTCAGACTCTATTGTACCGATGCGGCTTGGCCCGTGGGCTAGAGAGTCCACTGCATTCTTTTACAGCTGGCAAGCTAAGTTATGATTGGCAGATTTGTAGATTATACCACCGAGGTATGGCAGTAGCTCAGGGCAGGATTAAGGTGGGGCAGGATAAAGATGGAGCCCTGGGGCCCATCCTTGTCCTTCTTCCCAGGTGGGACAATTGCACCAAAGCAAGGCACAAACTTTCCTCTTTAGGAGACCCAGAATCCCTTACTAACTACCTAACAGAACAAAGATAACTTTTAAAGTAAGTTTAGTGTAGCCTAAGAGTACACTGGGTTTTTTCCCATACATTTATTATTTATTTATTTTTATTTTTTTAAATTTCAGAATATTACAGAGGTACAAGCGTTTTGGTTACACAAATTGCTTTTGTACAGCTTGAGTCAAAGTATAAGTGTGCTCATCACCCAAATAGTGTACATCGTTAGGTATGATTTCACCCATCCTCTTTTCCCCCTCCCACCTGCTCATTTCCCTTGACTTTTACTTTCATCTGTGCACATTAGTGCTGATGGATTAGTTCCAATTTAATAGTGAGTACGTGTGTTGTTTGTTTTTCCATTCTTGTGATACTTCACTTAAAAGAATTATCTCCAGTTCCATCCAGGTTGTTACGGAAGGCGTTAATTCATCATTTTTTATGGATGAGTAGTATTCTATGGTATACATATTATCACATTTTGTTAATCCACTCCTGAATTGATGGACACTTGGACTGATTTCACATCTTTGTGATTGTGAATTGTGCTGTAATAAATATTCAAGTGCAAGTGTCTTTTTGGTAAAATGGCTTTATTTTCCTTTGTGTAAATATCCAGCAGCAGCTTCTGCTGCCTACTCAGCCCTAATGCCCCGCTCGAGGTCCAGGTCCGATCAGCCCCAATGCCCCTGCGGCCCTGCTCCTGGCTCTGAAGCCCTGTCAGAAGCCCTACTTCTGGCTCCTCCCCAGTCTCAGCTCTGAGGCTCCCATTCCAGAGCCTGAGGCTCCACCTCTGTGTCTGCAGAGCAGCTGCCAGGCCCAGGACGCCACCAGGAGATCCCAGCACTGCACCCGGGCCCCAGGACGCCATCCCAGATCCTCCACCAAAAGCGGATGCTTCTCTCAAGCAGGAGCCAACTCCTCTTCCTTGGGGGACTTGTAGTGGAATAAGGGTGCACAAAGAAGGAATTCCCTGCCTGCCCATGTTACACAGAGACACACACTGCTGGGTCAGACACACAGACTGGGAGGAGGTTTGAGAGCTGGACTCAGGTGGTGAGAGAACACACATGCTCTCAGCTGATGGAAGTCGCTGGGGGGTCCTAGTGGCAGTGATTCCAGAGAGCGCTCACTCCTGCCCGCAGAAAAATTGCACCACTGGACGAGGGCGGAAAGATCCCAGCCCTAGGCCTAGTACTCAAGAATTTAGGCCCCTTCCCATGTGAACAGCCTTCCGGGTTTCTAGCTTGCCCTGATCCTTCTACCAGAGGCTCCCCTAGAGGCCAGAAAAGCAACTTCCGAGCCTCGCCGGGGCTTTACAAAGCCTTTGCAGGCTCTTGCAATCTAGCCATGTCCACCCTTGCCTTTCCCCCACTTCAGTGGAAGTAGAGATCAAGCAACCTCCTGGGAGCTACAGGGTCCCCCTAAAGCTTGGGGCCCTGAAATACCCGACCTGGGGGACCAGAGCTTATCAGGGGCACAAAAGAACATCAGGACAGCTGGCTCTTTCACACAAACATCAACCAATGACAAGGGGAACAGCCCTAGAGCTCATCATAGCGCCTTCTAACTCAGGCTAACAGGGTGTGGTTGATTACTACTCACAAGTGTACACTCTTTGGAAAGTCTACAGCAGTGCGCAGTAACATCCTAGGCCTCCACGTTCACTCATCACTCTTTCACTGACTCACCCAGAGCAACTCCCCATCCTGCAGGCTCCATTCATGATAAGTGCCCTGTAAAAGTGTGCCATTTTTAATCTTTTATATTGTATTTTTACTGTACCTTTTCTATGTTTAGGTGCATAACTAAGAAAAAATATTATTAAAAATAGCCCAATAGAAAAATTCTCTTAATAACAAGAAGGAGATAATTTTCCTTCCTCCAGAGAGTAAACTCTCAGAAATATTTCCACATCACAACCTTACTTAGCAAGAAAAATTAATTGCTACCTATATTGCTCTCACAGCACTTTCCCCCTACATCTGCAGCAGGTCAGTGAGACCACAAAGGTGATTGAAAATAATTAGAAAATAAGGATTTCTTCTCAAAGCTAAACTCATTGATCTACTCATAGTTAACCTGAATATCTTTCTATGTGAGTGAATTAAGATAGTTTGTATGTCTGTGGCTGAATAGTTCAAAAACACCTAAATGCCAATTAAATTGTAATCTCAGGGAAGCATGACTAGAATGCAATTATATTTTAGTGAATAAAAATCTAATGAATTGAAATGTGCCCTGTTTGGAGACCTAAATGTTAGCAGAAAGGGGATGGTTAGTGAGCATATTGAGCAATATTTTCCTGTGAGAAATTAGGGGAAAGATTTTTTAGATGCTGTTATTGTTTTCCCTACTCAGCTGTAAAATCTTCTATTGATTTGTAAGGAAAACATCCTCCTATGACATTAATTTCTTAGTTCATGAGAAAAAACAAATGCTGTCCCTAACAATGGGCTTAGAACAAAACATTCAATTAATTAATTTTAATGATTGATAACTTTTATTAATAATTGAGTAAAAAGGACCTACTTTTTAACATCTACATCTTAATATTTAAGTTTATTTGAAAAGTTTGAACATGAAATAAAAGTTCAGGCTAATTTTTTTATTCCTTAATTTTTTCACATTAGAATCCACAAAAAAGATTAACAATGAATTAGATCAAGCCATACGAAATTACTGATATTTGATTTGTGTGACTTAAAACTATGGCAGTGGTAATTGATCCAACCTTTAATCTTAGGTAATCCTTGAAAAAACCTTACTTGATAGTACTGACTCTACTTGGCAGACAATGAAAATGACACTGGTAGAAGATGATTTGCCTAAGCCTACAAAGAAAGTTAGTGACAATATTGAAAGTAAACATGTTTCATTGTGTTCAATGTAATGGATATTGAAAGTTTAATGTGGCCCAGGCACTTTTCTAGGTAGTGAGTATATATAAATAGATAAAATCAGTGCTCTAGTGTCCCTTATGTGGGAGCTTTCTTTATCTTATATAGTTTTAGGAGTTCTATTAATACCCTACTCCAATATATCTCTGAAAAAATTATTCAAAATTTGTTTTGATTTTTATCCAATAGAGACTTATTCCTACCCTTGCCAAACTCCAGTGCCTACATTTCACTTTGTGAAGAGAGATGCATTTAAAGTTGGATGTAAGATTTATGGTAAAGTAGTACTTATTAACCTTTCACCACTGATCTACTGCATAGAAAAGTATCAACCAAAGCACTGGCCAAGTAGGTAGAAACTGAATTTGAAAATCAATGTTTTCAACATTAGAAAAGTGTTCTTGGTTGTAAAGTAAACGTGTATGCTGAATATCCTCTGTGTGGTCCTCTAAATCCGCTCTTCATCCTTTCCCTCCCTGCTCTGTGTCCCAGGAGGGTGATGTCTATAAACTATTAATATTTGCCAGTAGAGTCTGGATAATAAGAGACTTCAGCAAAATATCTGAGGGAGAGAGAGAGAGGTTTTGTTATTTATTTCCTCAGAACCTATCTCTGCAGCCAACAATCATTTTGTAGGGGCTAGCTCACCTGTATCAAATACCACAGCTCTATCCAGGAGGCCCCATGATTTCAGAACCCTCTGAAGTTCCTGTAACCTATACCTTCTCCTTTTCAGGAAAGGATGGTGATAGTTTTCTACTCTTACTAAACCCTGGTTGCATCATCAAACCCTGTTGGTTCCCTTGACCCTGCCAACACCTCATCACTTCAAGTTCTCCTTAATTACTCCTTGGCTATATCTGTATCTTTCCAGAATCCTATTATAGAAGAACTTTTTTATATAACATTGAGCCCCCAAATTGACTTAATGTATGGAGCTAATTCATCAAATGTGAAAGAAACTGAAATATATGACCAGAATGCCTTTTCACTAATTTACAGAGGAAGGTATTTTCCCTTCTTGTCAAAAGAACAGTTATATTTGAAAATTGTATTTGTCAACATGTAATTTGAATATTACCAATTCATTTAGCACATGGCTTTCTTTTCAATCTTTGAAAAACCAAATCTTCCTTTAATTTTTTTTTTTTTACCTATTCATCTGTTTAGCATAAATGATTACCACAGTGATTGACAGGAGCATGTGCTCCGTGGTTACTTCTTTAAAAAGGTAAGGGGGAAACAAATAAAAGAAAGAAATAGTGAAAACATTACTTTACTAAAATTGTCCTCATAGATTTAAGGGAAAGTAACTGCTTTCATCTCTTTGAGAAAGGAATATTTATATTCTTAATTTTAAGTGAAATTTTTTTCCACATATTCTGTTTCTATTCATAGCTATTAACTCCCTCTTCTTTATAAAGAAAAAAATGATTTCTTAATAGTTTTGAATCAAAATGAATGGCCTATATCATTGTCTTAGCCTCATAAAGAAAAGTCAAGTACTCTGCAAAGAGAGAGATAGTTATTATACAACTGGAAATAGGAATTCTTGCACATAATTAATCTTGCTGTGTAATCACCTAAACCCTGCGAGCATGAGCAATAACTTCATGTAAAAGAGTAGAGCAAAGCAAAAAAGGGATATACAATTATCATTTAACTTTTAGAACTAAAATGAATAAGAAAAAGACTGTATGTTTAACAAGTACCATCAAGATGACATTTTTATAATAGTGAGGAGTCTCCAGACATCAATATAATTGGACTTTGTGCTGAACTCATTGAAAAAGGCTAACGTGTAGAGTCAAAGACACACAATGGCTTTTGAGATTTCCAAAATCTCTGATTCAGGAGATGAAACACAAAGGTTGCATAAGAAATTGTGAATATAGGGAAATATTAAAATTGTGTAATATATTTTATTTTTCCAAGAGATATTTATTGATCATGTACTCATTTCCAGGCACTATACAAGCACTTGTGGGATAAAGATTAACGTTGTTGTCACTTTCATAGAGGAGACAATGTGTAAAGTAAATTATAATTCAAAATGATAAAAGCTATCATAAGAAAGTAACTAAAAGCTATTGAATTAGAGTTAGTACGATAGGTGCTGGGACAAAAAATCTTCAGAATTTTTTGAACAGCAGTAGAAGAATACATAATTTTGAAGAAATAAAATAGAAAAAGTTGAAATTCAGAGTAATGGATGTTCAGAGCAAAAAAAGATGAAAAGAGAGCAGTAGATTCCAATCAGATTGTAAAACAACTATATTTTTGGGTTTATTTTAAGTAAAATTTCTTCTTCTATAGTCATGGAAATGAAATATTACAAGCAAGTAGATGGTATAGACAATGTTCTGAGGTGCAAGTATGGAATTCCAACCTTTGTATTTATGAACTTATGAAATAATATCAAATAGATAAGGAAATTGCTACATTATATATAATTTGCATCAAATCCAAAATGTTAACTATAAGTGCTTAGAGATCTTTTGTAATTTCACTGTAACTTAATTGCTACCTCACAAACTCTACCTAAGTTTTCTTTCTACTTCTCTATGAAAGATCCTCCTTTTTAATGAAACTAAATTTTCTCAAATGGAAGTTAAGAAATCCTAGGGTTTTTTTTTTCAGTTTTCCATTTTATATTTCTTATATTTCTTTATCTTCCCATATAAATATTTTTCTTTTCTTATTATTCTATATTTAAATGCTGGATGGCCATATCAATTATTCATTTCATGGTAAGAGTGAATGAATGATTTGCAGCAGTGAATTAGTTAAGAGTAGGAGGAAGTTTACTAAGTTTACTACTAATGCTATTGTTTATAAATTGAGTTGTACTTTCTAAATGTTATGAGAAAAAAAATCCAATGTATTGTTAATACATTTTTCTTCACATTTTACTATGTGATCAAAAATAGAAGAGGAAAATAAATAATGTGTATAAATTTTATCTATGAAAATAATACTATTTTTACTAGAATTAAGTTATCAACATTGATAATTTTTAAATTGTTTGCATGTACTTCAGCTGATCTGGCTAAATTGAATTAAAGACTGAGTTTCCTTGACAATTAAGTTCAATATCAGCGTTGGAATTGCCTAGAATATAATAGAAATAAGACCTCAAGCAGCATGCCTAAGAGAAGATAGTGAAGTATGAAGGTACAACCTACTTGTTGACCAAACTATGGAGGGTGCTCATTAAAATTTCCAAGCTTTCTACATTTTCTGGTTAGTGTGTTTTAAATAAAATGAATGTTTTCATTACCCCTCATTCCATTATAGCCATAGCCATGTTAAAACAAATCCATAGCTATCAGTGGAAATGAACCAAATTAAATATCATATAATCTATAATTTTTAAATTATTTCCATTTCACATAGTAATTATTGAAGTATATTTCTTTACTTCTGTCCTCATACAATCTCATTTATATCCTATAGGTGTGGTAGTTTCTTGGCAAGTAACTAGAGAGGTAAATGTATCTTATCATGAATGTTACCCATGCTATTTTATACAAAAACTTCAAGGCAAAAAAAAAAAGTAGCTAAGGCATTTTTACAGTATTAAATATTCCAATACATGAACACGAGACATTTTTCCATTGATTTGTGTCTCCTTTCATTTCTTTAAACTCTTTTTTTTTTCAATTTTTAAAAAAGTCTTATTTGAAAAAAGGAACCAAGTACAACCTATATAAATGAAAATTATAGGCTTTGAAAAAAATTTTGAGGACATATATTACCATCAATATTGTGTGCTAAATAATCCTGAAAAACTTCCTTCTGTTTGAAACCCTCATAGATTCTTTCTTGTTGTTTATATGACTAATTGTCCATATTCCCTTCAAATAATTTGAGTTTTAATTTTATGGTTTTAACTTTCTAATTTAATGCTTTAAGCTGTCTGAATTTTGTTTTCGTATATTGTAGATGGTTAGCTAGTTGCTCCAACATTAGTCCTTTTCGTTCACTGATTTCAAAATGTAATTTTATCTTAGTATACAATTTGCCTATTATTTTGACCATTTCTGGGTTTTAAAAATCTATTCTATTGTGATCTCCTTATATTCTGGACTGATACCACAGTGTTCTGTAAAATAATTATTTTAGCTTTAAAATATACCAAATTCGTTGTTAAAGGACTCAACCATTTATTCTTGTTCAGTTTGATGGAAACAAATAGTAATCAGCAAATCAACTCAATTGCCTCTTTCTGTAGAAAAGCCTAGTCCGTGCTCCTCAAGGGTAGTCCCTGGACCCACATTAGCACCACCAGGGCCCTTGCTAGAAATGTAGAATCCCAGGCTGTACTCCAGACCTTCTCAATCTGCATTTTAACAAAATCCTCAGTTAAAGGTTAGGAAGCCCTGGCCAGATAGACCATTTTGATTTAAGCAAAACAGCTACAGATGAGACCTCAGGCAAAGCATTTATTACTTATCAACTCTGGTTTATTGGTTATGAAAGATGGCAATTAGACTACATGATATTTCAAGTCTCATTTTCCTTTAAATTTCTCAGCATGGCAAGATTGCAAATTGATGACCTGCAGGCAGAAATTGACCTGGTGTCATATTTTGTTTGAAATGCCCAAGAGTTTTCTCTTGGCAAGTAATTGACGGGCAGCCCTTTAAATTCAGGATGTACTCTTCATTTTTTTCTGCTAAATCAACTAACTCAGTGTAACCAGTATTATCGAAGAGACCTTGGTATGCATTTGAGAACCTGGCAGAGGAATGAGGGGTAGAAGGGAGCAATATTTTTCGGAGAAAATATTTGTAAAGATAAATTTCTCTAAGAACTATTAAAGTTGATTTTATGTAAATTGCCAACTATATGTGCAACCATTATGCAGCCTTCATAATAGATTCTGTAGATGTTCTAAAATCCTGGTTAGCCAATCATTATTAAATTGGGTTTACAGTTTTCATTATGTAATATTAACTGTTGACTTTGTTTCCATAGGTCTTCAAATACTTGAAGTACCATTACTGAAAGTGTTAGTTGGAAACCCAACTTTATTGGAAGTTAGGGCTCAAGGCACTTTCGATGACACTGATAGTTATCTAATGAAAATTTCGGTAGCTAGCAAAGCTTTACGTCAAGTAAGATTTTCTTTAATTATAAAAAGTCTATTAAGCTTAGAAAAATTTTTTAAAACAACTGTTATTGACACTTGAGCATTATTTTAAATACCTCTTTATAAATACACATTATAAGAACATATAGTCAGGATGAATAGATTGAAGGAAAAGGGTAATAATTTTATAAAAATAGGTTTATGCTCTGCATATTTTTAAAATGTTTTATATATATATTTACCCAGCTTAGCAAAAGAAAAATTGAAATGAAACTAAAGGAGATTGTACATTTCAGATAAAATATTTTTTCACCACAAAAATATTAAATTGAGCTATATGAAATTACCCTTCTGTAGACCAAAAACAGTAGAATATTGGTTTTATATGGTGCAATCTATAATTTTTGCAAATATTCCTTTAAAAGTTGTACTATTATATGTCCAACATTCTGAATTTTTCTGTTTGCTTTTTTTGTATCTTAACTAACTTACATCTTTAGGCCCCTGAATTTCCTTTAACAGTAGAACTCTGCTTAGTTTGGCAAAAGAACATAAAAATACATTTGTAATGGCTTCAGATTATAGGAGCTGGGGCAGAACTACCACCACCAGAATCTACTACATCACTACAGTTATTAACATCTATACATTTTTAAAGTTCCAAAAATACTTAAAAATTTCAAACAATTTATCAAATGTTATTTAATGTTTAATATTATTCAAAGATAAAATATATTTACTGTGTATAAATCCTGCCAAAACCTCATCTTTATGAAATACAGGGATTGCTAAGTGAATAATTTTTTTCAAAATGTATACCAATCAAAGTTATTTTATTCATATCATCAAAGCAAATATTCAGGCACACATCAGTGAATGAGAGAGTTGGATATAATAATGATATTTATTTAATAAGTCCTTCTTTTAAAAAATATTTTTAAATAAATTCTATTACACATATTTAAGGTATACAGCTTGATTTTATAAGGCACATATATGTAGTAAAATAATTACTATGGTGGAACAAATATCTCACATAGGTCACCATGCATCATCTCACACAGGTACACATTTTTCCCGGCTGTGACAAGAGCAGCTATAATCTACTCATTTAGCAAAAACACTGAATATAATACACTGTTGTTAATTACAGTCCTCATGTTCTTGATCCTTGCTTATTTTAATATATTTCCCAAAACCAATTAGATTGGAATATATCTCTTCCTAGAAAACAATATGTTTGCTGTTATGATTTATTCTCAAGCAGATCTTTATGGTCAAACTTTTTCTATTTCTATTGTCAGTCTATTTCTTTTCTTTTTCTATATTCTTTAGTTGGTTACTATGTTAATTTTCTAGGTCTGCCACAACAAGATGCCACAGACTTGGTGACTTAAACAACAGAAATTAATTTTCTCACAGTTCTAGAGGCCACCAGATACTGGCAGGGTTGGCTTCTTTTGAGGCCCCTCTTCTTGGCTTGCAGATGGCCATCTTCTTGCTGTGTCCTCATGTGGTCACCACTCAGTCTTTGTGTTGTCTATTTCCTAATCTCCTCTTTTTATAAGAAGAGAGAATATTTGTCCTTCTGATAAGGACACCAGGAATATTGGACTAGGGCCTACCTGAATGATCTCCCTTTACCTTAATTACCTCTTTAAAGGCCCTGTCTCCAAATACAGTCACATTCTGAGGTCCAGGGGGTTAGGACTTCAACATATGAATTTGGGTGGACATAGTGCATAACAGTTACTTTAAATTACCTTTATTTATTTGAATATTTCCAGGGTTCAACTTCACTGGCATTTATTGTCTGGGGAGCATCTGCTGAGTGCTTTGTTACAACAATCGTGCCAACGTTGAAAAGCAGCTGTAGTTATCTCAGATCTATGCATCACATTCCTAGCACCCTTATCCCACTTGAAGACTGGATTAGTGGAGTTCACAGAGACAGTCAGGGTTTTAACCTAATCAAAACTTTGCCGGTAAAAGATCTCAGTATATTGATTTAAGAGTACCAATGCTATATGACTTTTCTATGATTGCCTGGCTATTAATTTTAGCATTTCTTTTCTGAGCTGTTCAAAATGTTTCACCATTATTTTTCAATCCTCATGTCATTTTGAGGATGTGATGATTATTTCTAAAATATAAAACCTTTCTGAAATAATGACTTTTCTTGGTAACTTAGTCTCATCATTATTAATATTATTTTATACTATATTATGTGGTATCATCTTGAGCTTCTGTGATATATACAGCAATTTGCCCTTACACTGACTTGTCCCAAACTGAGACAATTGACCCTTGAACAACATGGGTTTTTTTTTTTTTTTTTTTTGAGACAGAGTCTCACAGCAACCTCCAACTCCTGGGCTCAAGCAATCCTCCTGCCTCAGCCTCCCAAGTAGCTGGGACTACAGGCATTCGCCACCATGCCCGGCTAAGTTTTTCTATATATTTTTAGTTATCCAATTAATTTCTTTCTAATTTTAGTAGAGACGGGGTCTTGCTCTTGCTCAGGCTGGTTTCAAACTCCTGAGCTCAAACGATCCGCCCGCCTCGGCCTCCCAGAGAGCTAGGATTATAGACGTGAGCCACTGCGCCCGGCCCAACATGGGTTTTAATTGTGTGGGTCTACTGCACTTGGATTTTTTTTCAATAAATATACTGGAAAATTTTTTGGAGGTTTTCAACAATTTAAAAAAATTTGCAGATGAACCTCATAGCTTAGAAATATCAAAAAATTATGAAAAAGGTATATCATGAATACATAAGATATAGGTAGATTCTATTCTATTTCATCATTTACTACCATAAACTATATATAAATATATTATAAAAGTTAAAATTTATCAAACCTTACACAAACATTTATAGACTGTTCATAGTACCATTTGCAGTCAAGAGGAATGTAAGCAAATGTAAAGATGCAGTATTAAATCATAACTACATAAAATTAACTATAGTACATACAGTACTACTGTAATAATTTCGTAGCCACCTCGTCTTGCTATTGCAGTGAGCTCAGGTGTCTCCAGTATTTACTTAAAATGCTGTGTGATGCTAATCATTGCTGTGTGAGCAGTTGTCTCTCTAGTAAATTGCATACTGCAGTAAAAAGTGAGCTCTCGGGTTCTCAAGTAGTATTTTTTGTTGTGTTTAGCACAATATCTTAAAGCCTGAATAACGCCATGGGACCCATACAAAGTGCTACTAGTGATGCTGGAAGTTCTCCAAAGAAGCAGAGAAAAGTTATAACATTACAAGAAAAAGTTATATTGCTTGATATGTATCATATATTGAGGTCTGCAGTCATGGTAGCCTACCATTTCAGACAGATGGTTCATCTTGTAAACAGATGGTGTAAATTTATGAAATCCATAAACACAGTTCAGTACTGTAAATGTATTTTCTCTTCCTTATGATTTTCTTAATAATATTTCCTTTTCTGTAGCTTACTCCATTGTAAGAATACAATACATAATACATACAACATACAAAATATGTGTTAATCAACAGTTTATGTTACTGATGAGACTTCCAGTCAACAGGAGGCTACTAGTGGTTAAGTTTTAGGGGAGTCAAAAGTTATATGCGAATTTTTGACTGTGCAAGGGTCGGTGCCACTAACTCCCATGTTGTTCAAGTGGCAACTATGTATCTTACTGGCCCCATTTTGATGTAATAATTTTAATCATGGCCTTCTCAGAGTCTGCAACTCTTTTTAAAATATAAATTATTACTCTTTGTCAACTAACTTATTAGTTATAATTTTCTTTGTAACAAAAAGTAAAAACCAAACTCGAAGAATTATTTACTAACTACATCACTAAGGTTCTTTTATAAAGTGTTTAAACTTTATTGCACTGACTTTATGGCAACTATTTTAGGTATTAAAATTATTTTTCATTTATTTCCAAGTTCCAAGTTATATTACCGTGGGTTGAGGTTGTTGAAATTCCAAAAAATGAAGGGCAGGAATATTGAGGGAGAGACATTTACTTTAATACATAGAGCTAAAAATGGAATTTTTGCATTGATTGGTTTTCTGAAAAATCAAGCTATTTAAATTAAAGACTTAGTAAATAATAGTGAATTGTACATTTTCTTTGTTTAATCACTTGCAGATAAACTACAGGCCTCCATCTAATATGGGAATTGCTATTCCACTCACAGATAATTTTTATCATGCAGATCCTAGCAAACCCATACCAAGAAATCTATTTCACAAATCAAAGGTAATTAATTTTTCTACAAATAAACTATCATTTATTGGAATTCGAGAAATCATTCAGTAAAATTACATATGGACCTAGCTGTGGGGATTAAATGATAAGGTACAGCTAGTAGTAGCAGCAGTTGTAGTAGTAGCAGTAGTAATTCTGCTACTTCTCCTGTTCCTCCTCCTCCTGGTTTAGACCTCCTCCTTTTACATCTATTCCTGGATATGGCTTTGGAGTTAAGAAGTCTAAATGGACTCCTTCCCCTTGACTCTCCCTAGCTCCCACTTGGATTTCATAGGTGGGATGAGAGCATATTTTCTCAAATGAAAGGAGCCCCCAGACCCATCTCACATCTTCAGCCCTGTGCAAGGAATGGTGTCCAAGAGGAAAGAAGACTGTTCACTCCAATGTAGGCACATTTAAACTCCTGCTAACATTTTGCCTAGAAAATAACCAAACCCAGCAGCACCCTGCCTCTCTCAGGGTAGGATGAGTGAAGCAGAGAGAACAGAGAGGAGCCATTAGATTTAGAGGAAAAGTACAGCATGGAGTAGCTTCTCCAGGAAACCCCAAAGATGCCTGTGTAATCTCTCTCCAGACAAATACCCCTACCTGCCCCTACTGATACAAATGGACAGTCTTATCTACTCAGACGTACATGCACACACACAAACACATAAAATTGGTGTTTCTTTTGTTCACAACTCTCCACTGTCTTCCCATCTCATTCAGAGTGAAAACCAAATTCTTACGATGGTTTATAAGGTCCTCCATGATTTGACCTTGGCATTACATCTGACCTGATTCCCCAGCTTACTCTGCTGTAGCCACACTGGCCTCTTCGCTGTTTCTCAAATACGCCAGACGTATTTCCATCTCGGGGCCTTTGCAGTTGCAGAAAATCCCTGTCTGGAATGTTCCTCTGCCAGATATCTCACATGGCTCACTCTGTCACCTTCTTCAGGTGTTTGCTTAAATGTCACCATCATGGCCAGCCCCTCCCTGACCACTCTACTTAGAATTGTTATCTCCATCTCCTCTGTCCCCCACTCCCTATCCCCTTTCCCTGCATTGTTTTTCTCCATATCACTCATTACCATTTTACACGTTTTACTCATTTATTTTATTTATTGTCTTTCTGATCTCATAAGCAGGTAAGCTCATAGGCAGGGGTTTTGATCTATTTTCTGCTCTACTGGATCCCCAGTACCCAGAATAGTGCCAGACATAGGGAATGCTTAAAAATTGTTCAACAAACTAGTAATACACATTACACATACATGCACGCTCGCATGTGTGTTAAGAGGTTAACAGACTTCTTGTTAAATCTTGGATTTCAGGTTAAGAAGCTTCTGAGTAACTAGGATATTGAGTTCTTCTCCAGTTCCAGTTTCTTCCAAAGACAAACCCTACTGTGTCACTAGAAGCACTTCCTCTATTGAAATACAACTTTACTACATTTACGTGAAATCTCTAGTTTTCTGGGGTTTTCCCCGAGGATTTTCTTGAAAGTTAAATAGGAAACATGTCTAATTTATACCTAAGTAAATAAGATGGTTTAAATGCACCTTTTATGCATCCAACAAATGTTAATTTCAGCATTTCCGGTGTTATCAGGCACTATACAGACATTCTCTGAGAATATAGCAATGAACAAGATAAACGATTTATCTTCATGGACTCTAATAGGGGAGAATAGGTATTAAACACAAAATTATACAAATTAAACAGGGTCATCTAGTGCAGTGCTTCTAAACAGTATGTCCTTGTATAACCTGAACCAGAATTCTGTGAAAATATGTTTACAGTGCAGCTTTCTCAATCTCACCTCATAGCTGCTGAATCAGAAACTATGGGGTAGGAAACAGTCCCGAAATCTGAATTTTAAAAAATCTCTGCAGTTGATTCTATTTACCCTAAAGTTTAAGATAGACCAATAGTAGAGTTAGACACAAAACAAGCAATATTACTGTGTATCAGGAAGTCAGGAAACATATCCCTGAGGAAGTGCTTCTGAGTCAAGACTGAAAGATGAATAGAGGTTAACCCAGCAAAGGAGGGGAGAATGGTAGCACAGAGAGGGAAACAGGAGACAGAGAGCATTCCAGGCTGAGGAAACACCATGCACAAAGGGTGGACGTGGGGAAGGGCTCAGTGTCTTTGAAGAAGACTGTTCAGCCTGGAGCATAATGAGCAAGAGAGAAAGAGAAAGTTTGAAGACAGCAGGCCCTAATGCTAATGCCTAAATGTTATTTGCATTCCTACTAACACAACATCCATTCTGTAGCCCATGGGTCAAGGAGTAATTTTGACTTTTGAGTCTTATCATTTAAGAAATACATTTCATAAGGCAATTGCCACCATAGATAGTCATTCCTCTGATAGATGTGCGCAAGGTCAATTGAAAACCTTTTGGAAAGGATTCACCATTCTAGATGCCATTAAGAACATTGATGATGCACGAGAGGAGGTCAAAATAGCAATATCAACAGGAGTTTGGAAGAAGTTGATTCCAAATCTCATGGGTGACTTTGAGGGGTTCAAGACTTTAGTGGAGGAAGTGATTGCAGATGTGGCAGAAATAGCAAGAGAACTGGAATTAGACATGGAGTCTGTAGATGTGATTGAATTGCTGCAATCTCATGATCAAACTTGAATGAATGAGGAGTTACTTCTTATGAATGAGGAGTGATTTCTTCAGATAGAAACTACAACTGATGAAGATGCTACGAACATTGTTAAAATGACATCAAAGGATTTCAAATATTATGTAAATTTAATTGATAAAGCAGTAGCAGGGTTTGAGAGGATTGACTCTAATTTTGATAAATGTTCTACTGTGGGTAAAATATTATTAGATAGCATTGCATGCTTCAGAGAAATCCTTTGTGAAAGGAAGAATCAATCAATATGGTAAACTTCATTGTTGTCTTATTTTAAGAAATTGCCACAGCCACCCCAACCTTCAGCAACCACCACCCTGATTAGTCAGCAGCCATCAATATCAAGGTATCAAAAAGATTATGACTCAATGAAGGCTCAGATGATCATTACCATTTTTAGCAATAAGGTATTTTTAATTAAGATATATACATTGTTTTATTACACATAATGTTATTGCACAGTTAATAGACTACAGAATAGTGTAAACATAGGTTTTATATGCACTGGGAAACCAAAAATTTGTGTGACTTGCTTTATTGCAATATTTGTTTTATTGCAATGGTCTGGAACTGAACTCACAATATCTCTGAGATATGCTTGTACTGTGAACAGTTGTATGCCAAAAAATTAAATAACCTAGATAAAATGGACAAATTTATGGAAACATAGAAATTACCTAAGCTGACTCAAGATGAAATAGAAAACCTCAACAGCCCTAAGACAGGCAAAGAAATTGTATCAGTAATCAAAAACCTCCAAACAAAAGTCCAGAAATGAATGGCTTCACTACTGAATTCTTCTAAACATTTAAAGAAGAATTAAGACCAATCCTTCTCAAACTCTTCCAAAAATAGAATAGGAGGGATTACTTCCTAACTTATTCTGTTAGGTCCAATACTAAAGCCAGATAAAGACATCACAAGAAAAGAAAATTACAGACCAATATTCCTTATAAATATAGTTGCAGAACTCCCTAATAAAATACCATCAAACTAAATCTAACAGCATATTAAAAAAGATTATACACAATGACCAAGGGGGATTTGTCACAGGAATGCAAGGGTGGTTCAACATAAGAAAATTAATCAATATAATACACCACATTAAGAGACTAATGAGGGGGAAATCAGATGATCATCTCAAATGCCTTAGAAAAGGCATTTGATAAAATTCAACACCCTTTCATGAAAAAAGAAAAACCAAACTGTGAAAAAAGAAAACTTTCTCAACCCGATAAAGGGCATCTACAAATGCTTATGCCTAAACGTTGTTTTCATTACCCTACTGTTAACATCATACAAATAATGAAAGACTGAAAGCTTTCCCCCTAACATCAGGAACAAAATAAAGCTCTTGCCACTTCTATTAAGTATGTTACTGGAAGTTTCAGCCATGACAATTAGGCAAGAAAATAAACAAAAGACATCCAGGTTTGAAAAAAAAAAGTAAAACTATCTTTGCTCACAGATGACATGATATTATATATAGAAATCCCAAAACACACAACACACACACACACACACACACACAAAACTAAAACTAATAGAACTATTAATAATAATAAATGAGTTCCACAATATACTATAATCAGTTGTATTTCTATAAAGTAAAATGCATATCTGATAAGGGTCAAATGTCCAGACTATATAAACTGTTCTTACAACTGAATAACAAAAAAGACAAACTGCCCAATTAGAAATGGATGAAAGTCTCAAATAGACATTTCTCCAAAAAAGATATACGAATGGCCAACAAGCCCATGAAAAGATGGTCAACATCATTAGTCATTAGAGAAACACAAATCAAAACCACAAAGAGATACCATTTCACAGCCATTAGGATAGCTATAATATTAAAATTATAATAACATTGAAAAATAATATGAAAATAAGTGTTGGCAAGAATGTGGAGAAATTGGAACCCTCATACATTGCTGGTGGGAATGTAAAATGGTACAGCTGCTTTGGAAAACAGTTTGGCAGTTCCTTAAAAAGTTAAGCATAGAGTTATCCTGTGACCCAGCAATCCTATTCACAGGTATACATACTCAAGAAAAATGAAAATGTATGTTCACACAAGGACTTGTACACAGATATTCTCTAGTAGCGTTACACATCATAGCCAAAAAGTAAAACAACCGAAATGTCTCTCAACTGAGAAAGGATAAACAAAATTTGGTGTATCCGGACAATAGAATATTATTTAGCCATAAAAGGAAACAAAGTACCAATGCTACAACTTGGATGAACCTCGAAAACATTCTATTAAGTGAAAGAAGCTAGACATAGAAGACCGCATATTGTATGAGTCCATTAATGTGAACTGTCCGGAAAAGGCAAATCCATATAAAAGGAAAGTAGATGAGTGGTTGCCAGGGCTAGGAGAAGGGAAAAAATGGAGAGTGACTCCTAATGTGTATATTTGGGTTTTTTGGGATTTTTTGGGGGGGAGATGTGTGTCCTGTAATTAGATAGTGGTAGTTAATACGTAGCTTTGTAAATATGCTAGAAACTGCTGAATTGTACACTTAAAATGGGTAAACTTTATGGTATGTGAATTATATCTCAGTAAAGCTGTTATTAAAAAAAAAAAAATCCTTCCCTGGATACCAACGAGTATTTGGCCTATGTATTACAGACTGTTAGTACATTTGAAAAATGTTGCATGCATTGAGTTTCATTTAGAAGAATTATTTTGATTTGGCTTACAGGGAAAAAGCTTGAATCACAATTCGCAGAGTGAATACTTGGTTCATACTGGGAAAAACAAGTGATTAAGTTAGTAGGCTCCTTGCCATTTTGAAGGGAATAAGAATGGTTTGTATACCAGATAATTTCCAGAGAGAAAAACAATGCTTTTCTGCTTCTTTTCTGGTCCTTTACCTACTATCCTAGAGTCCCAGTGTGTTTATAAGTATCACTAAGCAAACAGTACACTTGTAAGTACAGGAGCTATTTCACTTTGGGAAGAGAAGTTTTGGGAAATTAGCATTCCTTTTAGTCTGATTTTGGAAATTCTCAGTAGATTTTTTTTTTTAATGTTTTTTATTATCTTCCTTGGATCCGAATTCACCCATGTATGCTAAGAATTGGAGAAAGATTCCCTTTGGATTGGATCCAAGATGAGTTCAGGTTCTGCTCAGTTCTTATATACTACAAGTTTATTACTTGTCCTGGGATGATGATAAATTCTTTGTAAATACCCACCTTTCTACTTTATGCCACTTCCTTCTCCACTCTGAACACTGAGTTGTAGAATGTCTTTGCCTAGTGTCCTAAGAAGGTCAAAGAAGAACCCATTCTTAAGAAGCACCACACACATCTGATCCTGGGTAACCAAAGCGTGGGGATGATTTTGGGGGAATTTCCAGCCGTGTTGGGTTAGAAACTGGTTCTCTGCTGTGGGAACAGTTGCTGCTGTTGATCATTTATTTTCCGAGTGACGTTAGTGGGTTTTGAAGTGAATGGAGCACTCTTGTCCCCTTGTCCCCACTTGCTGATTTACCACATGCAGCCGTGACCTCACTGCCTTAATAGTTTTTCCTCAGGTAGCTTCTCTGTCCTTGGCTGTTTTGTTTTCCTCTGGGTTATTTTTCTTTAATTTTTTTTCCATTTTTCCTTTCTTCTAGTCATCTTTACAGGGTTATACCTTAACTCGGAGTCACACTTAAGGCAATTTGGTGGTATAAACTCTGGAGCAAGTCTCCATGTATTAGCTTTGCATCTTTGGTCAAGATATTTAGCTTTACCAAGCCTCAGTTTCTTCGTCTGTAATATAGGTTAATAATAGTATCATCTTGGAGGACTTGCTAGGATTAAATGATACAATCTGTATAAAGTACTTATATTTATAGAGCACTTAATTTGTACTTTTCGAAGGAGACCACAAGCAGTCCTGCAGCTCCTGTGAATAGCAAACCAATTTAAAGGTGCCTGTCACTCTAATCTGCAGTTTCTTCAGCTGTATATTGAAGATAACCTTGCACGTTACTGTAACTTGAGATTACTATGAGAACTAAATGAGATAATCCATGCAAAGCACTTAGAACCGTACCTGGCATATGGAAAGCTCTTAATTGATGCCAGCCATTATTATTTTTTTTTAATTATTCTTATACAGTTAATGGGAAAAATTAAAAGGATATTTGGCTACAGCATGAGATTGACTCACCCTGGCTCGGCTAAGCGCTGTCCTGAGGTTGATTTGCAGGGCTAGCAACTTGACTGTCCTTCTCTTGCTCTTTCAGCTGCGCAGTTGGACAGCGTGGGCTTCAGCATAATCAGGAAATGCATCCACGCTGTGGAAACCAGAGGTAAAGTCGTTTAGCAGATGGCATTGTTCTCATGGAAGGTCGCGCATCTGGTGAGGAGTCGGACCTGCTACCTGCTGTTTCCCGACTTTAAGTGACTCATTAAGTCCCCGAGTGCCATTGTTGCTGTGTTCCACAAGTCCTGCTGGTCTGAAGCAGGGGTTCTCAACTGGCTTTGTGTCACCAACTTCTTTGGCTGATCAGAAGAATGTTTTAAATGTATACATGTGAAATACGTAGGATTATAGAAACCAGTTACTGTAATTCCATTTTTAAAGTATTAAAAAACACAGTTGGGATATAGTAATATATGCATTTCTTTGTTAACGCTTTAATAAAGTTATAGGGTTGGGTCTGATAACTGACATCATTTGGAAGTAGTGATATTTCAGGATGTCTGTAACGACTGTAATGTGTTAGGAAAATGTCTGCCATTTCTGACCAAGTTGCAGGTATTGCTAAGGCTGCTATGGTTTGTTGTCTACATTCGTAATGGAAAGAAATGCTATTAAGCATGTCAGTTACAGGTTAGTGAAGATAAATATGTAATTGTTTTCCTGTCTAAGTTCATAGACACCCTGAATTCTCTCCGATGGGTGTTTTGGTGTCTGTGACCCTAGGTGCTCTAGAGAGCCAGTCCCTGGTGACCATCCAGGTGGAGAGAAGGGGTGATGCATGTTTCCCACTGACCTTTCCTGGGTCCACAGGAGCAGGATGTTGAGACCAAGGAAGCTGGTTCATTCTGATGGTCTCCATCCCTCCCTCAGAGACTGCCACAAAAGGGATTGCTCTGTTCCAGCAGTCTGGAGCTTTGGGTGCACTGGTCTTTTGTACCCCTGAGAAAAGATGTTAACCATCTTTCCACTGGATTTGATTTGAACCTTTATCAGAGGTGTGAATCTTTTGTATTTGACAGACTCAACTACCAGCTCTTTCTATTTGTTTGAAAGAAATTCTCTGTTTTAAAACAGGCCCATAAATCTTACCAGTTGAGAAATATAAACTTTTTTATAAAGTAGAGAGGGTGGGGAGAAAACACCTAACCTCAAGAGCCTTTACCCCTGTGTATCCTGTTAAAAGGTATTCTTTCCAAAGGAGTTGTTTTAATGTGTGCAATCATTTTTCAAATGTTTGCTTATTTCTGCAATACCTCCTTTAAACAAAGAGTTAAAACAGCTTATAAGGACACATAGAATATATCCAGAGAGTATAAAATAGAAGTAGGTGAGATTTCTGAGAATTGATCTTGAGGAAATAAGGAAATAGCCAGACTGAGCTAGAAGGATGTTTACACAATGGTTTGTTAAGGCGTAAAATCAGAAACTGACCAAACATCTCAAAAATTGGTTAAATCAACAGTGGTACACCCATGTAGTAAAAAACTATGAATCACTAAAAATGTAGTGCAAATACATTTCTTGACATGCACTGTTAACACGTTGATTGCCACACTAGAAAAAAAATTTTTTTCCTTGGGGCCACTGTGTTTTATGATGACAATAGAATAAAAACTTCAAAAACAAAACAATCCTTTCTAATTTAATGAAAAATGAAATTTATTGACTCCTATTCATTTAATCCACATTTTTAGAATTAATTTGCCAATATCACTTGTAGCAATAAGAACATCAACAAGTAAAATTTTCACGCATCAATTGCAGGGTTTTGCCCAGGTTTGGCTTCACGAGGCCCTGGGCTCACATCTAGCATGAGTTAAATACAACTCACATGGCAGTTAAGGTGTTAATTATATACATTAAGTGAAAACTGCAAGTTGCAAAACAGCTGCCCAGTATGAACCCATCCTGGGAGCAGTGGGGAGAGAGGAGGCCTGTTGCTCAGGTTTCATTGCATATCAGCGGTGTGCTCTGCTGATTTTTAACTGTCTTCCTTTGACCCATCTATTTGCCTTAACTGTAGTTTCTAAACTTTTTTGAAGTTTAGATTACTAAGGTAATTTTTCAACAGGAGTTTTGTTTTTCATTTTAAAAGAAACAAATGAGACATAAGAGGTACAGGGTCCACAACGGTAGAGGCATGAGAATGGAGCCCAGGAGGAGTCCAGAGCAAGCAGCCCTCCCCACAACGGAGACTCACACGCTTGCCTGACCTGCGCCACCTGTTTGCGTCTCAGTTTTCAGCATCCACAACCAAGGGGGAAACCTAAGCATCACAAGCCGTTCACAGAGTCTGTGGTAAATGCAAACCCATAGCTCAGGAGGACAACTTTTTCTGATACAAAACTAGAAAATACATGCAATAAGTGGGAAAAGAAGAAGAAGAGGGTCACAAGGTGGTCCAGCCTCTCAATCCCTGCCTCCTTGCCTTCTCCCCTCTCTGAAATGAGGCTAGAAATGCTATGTTTTGACTTCTAAGAAAGTTTTCATTTAGCACAAAGAAGAAATAAGGACAGTGTGAGTTAGATGCCATTTTAGCATAAATAGTCGAAGGAAGTGCATATCTCCCTGTTGCCATATGTGTGTGTGTGTGTGTGTGTGTGTACACACACGTTTATGGTGACCAGAGATGGATATCCCTCCCATACTCACTGAGATTCATTAATAATTGTCCAGGGGGAGCTGGGATTGTATAAAGTTCCAGGAAAGCACAAGGATAAAAGAAGTAGACACCACAGACCTTTCAAGCTCTTCAGGCTGGCATGTTCCTGAGTAAAGTTTCTACTGCTGGGAAAGTTGGGACCTGTATCTTAGTTTTTGACCAGGGGTTTGCAGCCCATGAACCATGCAGAATGGTGTACATGATTTTACAAGTCCTTTTTAGCTGTAAAATCGTATTCCAAGCCACTTCCTTTAATTCATTAGTTTCACTTCTATATAGGTCTTGTTGAAGATGCTGCAGAATCAGCCCTTTGCTGAATGTCTTCCAGAAAATTGTGTTTTGGCCCCCCAGAAAAGTATTTTATAGTGGCTCTGATGGAGTATAACTCAGTACACTATTCATTACATACCATATACTGATCTAGGGGCTGGGGACGTAATGGTGAACAAAACAGAATCATTGTCCTTAGAGTTTACATTCTAGTTGCAGAGAGAAAGACAAACAAGGAACAAAATAAAAAAGATAACTTCAGCTATTGTTAGCTGCTGTAAAGAAAAGAAAAGAAAAAATAGGGAAAGAGAATGACCAGTAGTGTTGGTCATGTGATACGTTAGACTGAAGAGATTGCATTGCAGCTGAGCCCTGAATGGTCGATAGATCTGGGAGAAGAGGTCCAGGTAGAGGAACCAGCTGGAGCTAAGGCCTTGAAGTGGGGACAGGAGCTTGGTACATTAGAGTAATAGGAAGGCCAGTGTGGCTGGAGCGGAGTGCAGGTGGTTGATGATGTGGTCATAGATGGGCTGGTACTTGATGGTACAGGCCTGGTAGGCCACTGTAATTGCTATTTGATTATGGTCTACATGCAATGGAAAGCCATTGGAGGGTTTTAGGAGAAGAGTTGATGTGAAGTGATTTACACTTTAAGAAGTTCACTTTGGTTACTGGTTGGAGAATGGACATCAGAGAAATAAAATAGGACGCAGGAGCCCAATTACTTCACAGGGGCAGAGATGATGGGCCTGGCACTAACAGAAGAAAACTCATTTCTCAAATCACTTGATCTAAATTGCCCTCTTTTGTAAATAGTAGAGTGGTGATATAGCCCATGAGTTTAACTGAATAAGGATAGTGCAACGGGCTAGTTTTTAGTTTTTTGTTCAGAAGGTTGAAGGTAAATCTCTTCTAGTCTAATTGCACAGTTCCTTAGGTTGAATGAAGGTGGTCTTCTTTTTTTTTTGTTTGTTTAATAAAGAATATTTACAAGTGATGAATGGATCTTCTAATTTTTCAGTCTTGGCTAACATTCCCTAAAATTAAAAATGTCCTTATGCCTCAATATTTTCATTCTGTTTGTAAAAATAGAGTGTCAAGTATTTGTCTTTTTCTGTTGTATCAATTTTTAATCATGTCATTTTGGCTAAATTAAAAAACTGGTTAAATATGACATATTTAAAAGTGTATATTTTGCATCTTTTAAAACTCTTCAGATGCTGCCTTTGGCAAGGGAAAAGGAAAATTTTTTTCCCCTCCGATGTCTGAACTAACATGAGGGCTGAAGTGTGCAGCACATCCGTGAAATCCTAGACAGCTGCGCCAAATCCCACTCCTTTGCTAAGAGTTGAGCTGAGTGACAGGGGGCTTTAATTAGAGCAGCTTTTAGAAGGACTGAGAAAATGAAAAAATAAGTACATTTGGCTGGATTGGCCTGACTTGTGTTCTGCTGCGCCTCTGATTTAATCATCACTGTTTCTTTTCTCAGGGATCAACGAGCAAGGGCTGTACCGAATCGTGGGAGTCAACTCCAGAGTGCAGAAATTGCTGAATGTCCTGATGGGTGAGTGCAGTGTGCCTGTGCCTACCTGGCAGGTCCCTGGGAAGGCCCACGCTGACAAGTCACCAGGGCTGTGACTATGGACAACAGCCTTCGGGGAAGGCATCAGGATGTCCAAGAGCTATCACCCTGAAATTAGCTGCCACATTGCCAGTTGTCATGACTGCAGGCACCACTGGGAAAGGTTCTGAGTAGAACTGGACAAAATAAAAAGGGCCAAGTCCAAGGCACCACACCCTCACCAGACTCTGTGCTGGCAGTCCAAGGGGAGCTTGGTCACTCATGTGACCACCGCACCCTACTTGGTCCTTAATAGCTCATGACTCCTTCTGTCCTCTTTTGGGGCAGGTATTTAGTGGGACACACCCGCTGCCCAAGGAGGGCATCACTCTGGCCTGCAGAGGACCTCAGACTTCATGTCCCTATTACTGAGCAGGTGTCGTATAACTCCCAGATAAAATGTATGTAAGCAGATAAATCTTCTGATCCTATTTGCTTCTAGATTTCAACCTAGTACCTGTCACTTGAGTAGCAGAACCTTTTTTTGCTAATGGTTAATATAAATATAAAACCACTATCTCCAAATGTGCAATATTTGAATCAAAAACTCATGAGCCCGTGAGCCAAATTTGCTTAGGCTGCAGATTTCCTGTATTTTTAGATATGAATGCAGCCAGCTTCAGTGAGTCACATGGATCTAAATGGCAAACAGATCGAATTTCACAGATCCGTGGCTGTTATTCATCCCCATGGAAGCCCCAGCTGTGCTCTTGCAGAGACAGACTATCACTTGGGGTCCCAGCTCAGTGTTCTGAGCAGGGACAGTTCTCTTGTTAGTATTTGTAGTTTCTTTTGCCATCCTAGTTTCTGAAAATAGCTTTCATATGTAAAGAAACTGCCTCTCTCATGTTGACCGGAATGACTCTCTTTACTTCTTTTTCGGGAGAGCCACTCACCTCTGGTGGGCAAAACCCTATTGTATTACTAGTTCTAGTGAGATCTGTTGTTTGAAACTATGATTATTTGTGAGGCACTCTAGCACTGAGTATCTGTTTGAAATGTGGTTAGCTTTTCTTAAAAATTAAACATTTTATTTTGAGATAGTGGTAAATTCACATGTAAGAAATAATACATAGAGATCCCATGTACCCAGTTCCCTCTAATGCTAACATTCTGCAAAATTGTATTTCGATATCACAACCGGAATATTGACATTGGTATAGTCGAATTGCAGAACATTTCCGTCACCGCAGGGATTCCTTGTGATGCCCTAACCATCTTCTTCATTCCCCACCTCATACCCCATCTCTAACCCCTGGCAGCCAGTAATCTGTTTTCCATTTCTATAATTTCGTCATTTCAAAATGGTTATATAAACAGAAATATGCAATGTATAACCTGCTGGGATTGGCTTTGTTTTTCAGTCAGCATAATTCCCTGAAGATTTTTCAAAGTTGTTGCATGCATCAATAGTTTGTTCTTTTGTATTGCTGGATAGTTCCATTATATAGATGTACCACACTTTGTTGAACTGTTCATCCATTGAAGGACATCAGGGTTGTTTCCAATTTGGCGCTATTCCAAACAAAGTAGCTACAAATATTTGCATACAGGTCTGTGGGAATATACATTTGTTCCTCTGGGATGAATGCCTAAGTGTGCAGTTGCTGGGTTGTGTAGTGATATAGTTCATCTTTGAGAATTTCTAATAGAAGGAAGAATTAAGAGTCTAATAGGTATCAATCTTTAGTCTTTTATTTCTGATCAGAGCTGCAAACATTTGTGGAGTATCTGTTCTCTAGAACAGATTGTCAGGTGCTAGAGATTAAACTTTAGGAAGAGCCAGTTCTTTTCTGCAAAGAGTCCTGGTAGAGTGGGATATATATGCATATGAAAGCTGTAATGTAAAATGTGATATCAGTGCTTAATATAAGCTGAATCTGGAAGACTTAATAATGAAGGAGAGAGTAGTAATAATTCAGATTCAGGAAGTATTATGAGCAGTGGCGTGGGGGGCAGAAATCAGGATCTGTGATGGCTATAGGAGAAGGTATTGATTCTATAGTCATTATGTTAATAATATCTGGAAGAGACCAACCCGAGCAACCTAGCAAGACCCCAGCTCTACAAAAAACAGAGAAATTAGCTGGGCATGGTGACATGTGCCTGTAGTCCCAGCTGCTCAGGAGCCTGAGGCAGGAGGACTGCTTGAACCCAGGAGTTTGCGGTTGCTATGATCTATGAAGATGCCACTGCATTCCAGCCTGGGCAACAGAGCAAGACCCTGTCTCTGAAAAAAAAAATCTAAAAGAACTCCTTGAGGCTGGGACAGGAGAGTTAAAGCTGAAAAGCTAAGATGGTCTTTTCTGTTGAGTAACTTGAATGTCTTGCTAAGGAGTTTGGGGTTGTTTTTCCTGTGGGAAGTAAGAAGCTATTGAAAGTTCTAAGTAGTGAAGTTATATGCATTACAACTGTTCTGCATACAGAAGTGTCAAGCAGACAATTTAGAATAGTTTACAAGGAAGAAAGACATTTATTCGTTCACATAACTGGTAAATTCAAAATGACAGAAGTATGGCAAGGTCTGGGGACTCCAGTGACGTCTTTTCATGTGCTGGAGCCTTTCTGCTTTCCTTCTGGCTTCTCATTATCTGTGACCTCTGCTGGTCTTAGTGTTGGCTTTATTCTTTGTGAGAGTGTCCCAGATAGGCTCAGCCTCAGCAGTCCTTGGAGCCTGTGATCGCTGAGAAGAGAGCGCCTTTCCTGACAGTGTTGGCAGAAGGCTCCAGGGACTTTGATTGGCCAGTATGGGGCCATTCACATGATTCATTACTCAATCTCAGGCCAATCACATGGACCACAGCAGATGGATCCAGATGGCCTGGATCCTGGGCCTGTCCCCGGGGATGTGGGGGAGGAGGTGAAGGGGCAGGGTGGGGACAGGGTTAGTCCATGGAACCTGGTGGACGGAGCAGGATTATTAATAGAATGATGGAGGAGTACTTTCCTGAAATCATGGCTGCTGGTAGATTTAATAAAACGGTATATCTAGCACAGGTGTAACAAGATCAGATTCTAGCTTTAGGAGGGTAACTCTGGCCACAGTGTGTAGCGCGTATTTGATTATGGAGAGGCATGGAGGAAGAAGACAGCTGCAATAGATTAGGTAGGGCATACCCCGTCAAGGGCTGAACCAGATAGCTGAGCTGCAGTCAGGAAAAAAGAACAAGCTCAAAATGATTATAGAGAGAGACTCAACAGGACTTTGTAACCAACTGGATATGGGGGATTAGAAGGGCCAGAGAGATTTCAAAGATGACAGATTATTATGTAAGGTGATACAAATGAAAAGAAATACGACATTTTAGACCGCTTTGCTAATCTAAAAAAGAACCACTTCAGCTCGGTTGTGCTAAGCAAAAGAGTGGTTATGAAAGGATCTTGTTTTTATCACTTCTCTTAGTGGCCCTCAGACAAGATATTTGTCTTATTGTCTTCCTCAGTTTTCCTAGGGATGGAGAAAATAATCATGAACATCTGAGAAATGTCAGGAAAGAGTAATAACTAGCAGCTGAAAGTCACGAGGCCAGCTGCCTCTGCCAGGAGGACATTTCAGATAGACTGGAATCCAGTGTGAGGTCTAAACAGAGATGAGAGACGACCACAGTGCAAGATCTAATCGAAAGTGGAGAACAGTATCCGTGATTCTCCCCACGAGTGAAATTAAAGTTTGAGTCTCACAATGAAGGAATCGCCAGCCTCCAAACCTGAACGGGGAGCTCTGTCTCCCTCGTCCTTTGTGCACGTGTTCTCGTCTTCATCAGTTCTTGGTGCTGGTGCCAGTCTGGTCTGGCCAGGAGTGTAAAATAAACATGACTCCTATACTCCGAAACCTTTCCCTGAGATGGCTGGGCCGCGTGTGGACGTTTCCTTCATGATTCCTTTATTACATGTTCATCGGGTGCCCGATTACGTCGCAGGCACTGTGTAAGATTTATTTGTCCGAGCTCTCAAAAGTGGAAGTGTGTTTTGATTATTGAAAATATGGCTTAGAATTAAGTAAAAACAGAGACTTCTTTTGATCACTTTGAATTTAGTTTTTGTATTCTTAATACATTAGGGGATTTTAGGTTAGAAGAGGAATATAAGAGCCAGTGCTTTGAGAACATCTTCCTTTCACTGATGAGGATTCCTTGGGAAACCTTGCTAAAATTCCTCGGAGCAAGTGCAGCGTAGCTTTGTGCTAGTGTCTACCAAGAGCTACCTTTGATCCCTTCCTCCTGGCAACACCGGCCATTTGTCTTTGGAGAATGGAAAAGACTCATAAAGACATGCAGATTCCTAGAAATAGAATACCTTCCGTGTGTGCGTACTGCTTTCCCATCCCCCGCAAAGAGCAAGTGAAGATACATCTTTCCAAATTTTAGCCCAACTTTTTACTATAAACTATATAAACCATCTACATATGCTTGTTCAGTATGTGTCTCTCTTCTTGCTTCTCTATATGTTTTACAAGACTTCTTTTCTAATTAAATTTATGAATGGTCATTGTGGAAAATTTAGAGAAATATAAAAAGTATAAGAATATGAAAGTCCGGCTGTTTACAGATAACCTTTATTGACATTTTATCATATTACATCAAGCTGTTTTATCATATCATCACCTTTTTAATATAGTATAATTATAAATATAACAAAACATGCCTGTAAAGTTGGACTTGTATCATAGGCCTTTTAACAGGCTTTATTTATGTAACACTACAGAGTGTCTATTTTCTCATTTAATTAAAGTTCTTCTGTAGTGTGATCTTCTTAGCCACATACTGTATAGATGTGCTATAACTTTTTAATCAGTCCCATATTCTTGGATATGTAGGCTGATTATAGTTCTTCTAGAAAGCACTCAGGTGAACATCCCCATAGGGGCAGGACAGCAGAGGTTAAGAGTTGCATTTTGGAATTAGGTAAGTTGCATTTCCACTGCTTCCCCATCCGACTGTAGACAAGTGATTTAAACTGGTCTAGTCTTCTGTCTCGTCATTTGTCGTAACGTCCCCTGCCCCCACACTAACGTGAGGGTGAAACGAAAAGATGCAAGTGGGTTGCTGAGTCCAGAGCCCTCCACGTGTTTAATAAAAAACGTCAGCTGTTTTAAGTTTTTATTTTTATACGCATCTCTAATTATTTCCTTAGGGTTTATTTTAGGATGTGGAATTGCTGAGTCAAAGTATGTACGTGTTTTCACGGCTCTTAAATGATATTCCCAAGTTTGCTGTCGGCAAAATCTGAGGAGAGTATCCTGTACCCCACATCCTTGCCATGCTGTGTGTTACTTTTTTGTATATAAATTGTAAACATTGAAAAATATATCTCCTTTTTATTTTATTTTGCATTTCTGTAATTTTGGGTGAGGTTGGACACTTTTTACATGTGTATTGCTGATTTATACTTCTTTTGTGAATTGTCTGTGTCCTTAGCTGGTTTTCTATTGGTGTATTTATGTTTTGATTACAAGACCTTTTGAGGTCTGAAGGCTACATTATCAGTATTTTTTCCAGATTATTATTTGTCTTGAACTTCGTGATGCTTTTATTTTTTTTTGTCTTATGAATGTCTTAAATTTTTATGAAGTCCATCTAGAAAATGATGGATAGACTGGATTATGCCTTTAAAGACTCTTCCCATTCAAAGATTACAAAAACCTTTTGTTTTCCTTAAAATCCATCTGTAATATATTCATGCTAAAAGGAAATTCTTTTCTCAAATTCTTATCCAATTGGCCAATTATCACGTAATGAGAAATCTTACCCCTTGCTACAATTTTTCTATATCAGCATGTAATTATTCTTTTTGCATATCAGGGTCAATTGAAAGAGTTTTTGCACATAATTTTCTAAAGGCAGACAAATTCCTTTTCTGTTTGTTTTTCTGTAATTCTCAATCTTTTAAAAAAATCTGATTTTTCACCTTTTTAATGTTTGTTTTTTTCCTGATTCTATGCATTCAAGCAAAAATTCTTGAAATTGTCTTCCATATTCACATCACTCATTTAAATCTGTTGGGTTGACTATTATTATACTTACTATTATTATATTATTACTATTGCTGTTTAAAATGCAGATCTTAATTTTGTAATTGAATTTTCCAGTGTCTTTACTAACTTATTTACCTCTTTTCATTTCTACTTTTCAGCTGTTACCTTTATTATTTTAGTCTGCTTGTTTTCCTTTGATGTCTTATTTCACAGCATCTATATTTTTCTAAATTTTTTTATATTACAGAGCAAGTGTTTTCTGAATTATTTTTCAGAGTGCTTTGGTCTCTGTATTTTATGCCAACAAAATATTTTATAAATTTTATATCTTCTGTTTAATCAAACCTGAACACAGATAAGTTGATAAGTCTTTGCTATTTAAGTGCACTATGGATAGATTCTCCTTATTCTGTTGCTATTTTCCAGAGTCCTGTTAGAATCATTCTCTTCTGTGATGACTGGAGGGCTGTTGTAATTGATTTGAGCCAACTTCTGGCATTCTTAAATCTTTCATTTAGTGTGGACCAATAAGCCCGCATGGATGTCTCCTGGTTCTGCTATGTGGTCATGGTCCTGGGAGAAGTGGTTTATTCCTGGTTAATCTAAAGCATGCTGTGGTTCTTCCCTTGTCACTCTCATATTTCTTCTAGGACTTTCCTCCTTCTGAATTCACTTGCCTTGATCCGAAGGGCCACCTCTCCACTTCTGTCCCCCAGTCTAATTTCACTGGCTGGATTATAATCTCAGGCCAGCTCTTGCTGCTTCAGAAACAGATCCCTCAGTGTGTGTGCTGGGGTGGCGGGGGAGTGGGGTACGGCCTCCTCCCCAGGGAGGTTGGGCTATGCTTTAGGGTGGACAGAGGGCCACGCCTATCACATTGTTCCCCTCCATCGGTTTCCCCAGGCCTTCATCTGAGCTTTGCCTGGTGGATATTCCTCTAGTGACAGGAGAATGTTAACTGAGAGCCCAATTTTCTGTGCTATTGGAAATGTATGTTCCTTTTTTCTTTTATTTTTTATTACTGTTTTACCATAATGGTAAAGAAATGCAAAGTCAGCATTATTTTTCTCATCTTATCCTATAACTTTTTCCTTTTTTTCCCCAATATTTAAAGCAGAGTTAGTGCAACAGAGAATGCAAGGAAGCTATTATGTAGTAGTACTTTAGAGCACAGAATTACAGTAGCAAGCCTCACCCATCCTCTGATCCAGCCGTGCACTATTCTTCCTTACTCTGGGGTCTTCAATGTCTATATTGCTTTTTTCTATGCCCCTCATGTCCCACACCTTTTCACAGAGTGGCATAAATAAATGCAATCAAAGACTTCTTTCTGAAGAAATCCAAAAGTAATAGACATTCTTCATGATGACTTCTAAGACCTAGAGGCTTGCATAGTAATATGTGACAACAGCCATAACCTTTAAAATCTATAGCCCACTAGAAACAGAGGAGCCATGCAAAGAGCAAAATTCTAATTTTACCTACCAGTAAAGGGGAGCAGACAAGTGCCATCAGGACCGGGAGATGATAGACTATTTGGACGAAGGATTGGTTGTTTCGGGAGCTAGGGAGATGGCTACTAACCACAAGCCCGAGTGCCCAGAGAAAGGAGACCACAAACAGCAGCTCACCTCCCTCTCTGACCCTACCACCTCCACCATTGCCTATTGGGATGCATCAGGCAGGCTCTCCTAAGACAGAGACCTGAGCCATTAAGAGCTTTGGGACCTCAAAACAGAAGTGGCTGTGGGTACTCTGGATTCTTAGGCACTAGATGTGGGAAGTAACTAAGATTTTTAAGATTTAACTTATAAATTACCGTATGACCCACTCCTAAGTATTTTTACCCAGTCCCACTCTTAGGTATTTATTTATATAAGACATGAAAATGTAGCCCATACAATGACCTGTATGCAAATATTTATAGCAGCTTTGTTCATAACAGCCAAGATTGGAAAGAACCCAAATGTCTGTCAACTAGCGAATGGATAAACAAATTATGGCATATCCATAACATTAACTAGTTCTCAGTAATAAAAGGGTTGAAGTACTGGTACATGTAACATCATGGATGGATTTCAAAAACATTATGTTATGTGAAAGTGGTTGCCAGGGGCTGGAGGTTGGAAGGAGAGGATTGAATATAATGGAGCACAAGAGACTTTTTGGAGGGATAGAAATTATCTACATTGTAGATAATTATAGTTGTGATTACATAACTGTATATGTTGGTCAAAAATCATGGAACTGTACATTTTAAAAAAGGTGATTATACCTCAATAAACTTGACTTTTAAAACACACCCACACACAGAAGAGGGTTCTCAACCTTCCTCCTCATTAAAAAAATGTAAATTTAAACAATGAAATAACTTTTTTTTTTAACTTATCCAATTGGCTAAGATCAAAGTGTTGGATTACACGTTCTGTCGAGGGTGTGAGGAGTCACTCTCAAACCTCTGAGGGATGTTTGAGTAGTATCTTTTCAAAGATAAAAATGCACATACCCTTTGACTCAGAAATTCCACTTTTAGGAATTGTTTCTACAGATAAGACATGTTTTATAGTGTAACATAGTTTTATATTGAAACATAGTTTTATATTGTTTATCATAGCAAAAACCAGGAATCAACCTTAATTTCTATGAATAAGGGACATGAAATTAACCATGGTACATATATATATATATAGTGTGTGTGTGCTTCCATTGTGTTTTTAGAAAGGTGTATATATTCATATATGTGCTTGTATGTGCATAGACTGTTAGAGATGGGATACACACGCAAAGAAACTGGTATTAGCAGTTGCCTCTACCATAGGAAAGGCTTAGCTTTGAATGTACGTCAGTTTCTTTTCTGCAGCTTCTGTTTAACATGTGCATATATTACCATCTCAGTTAAGGAGAAAAAACTTAATTTGCATACATTATAATGTGTCCTTAGGGTATTTAGGAGTAGGTAAGTAACTTTCCTCATCATTTCCTCCAGAATGTCCTTCGTTGCCTTTGTCAGCAACACCGTAGCAGACTAGGTGGTTCTTGGGGTTGACTGGTGTGACGTTTCTAAGACCACCTACCTTTGTAACTGCTGCTTCCGGTTGGTGTCTCCTGATTTTCCGAATTCATATGGCAGTAATTTGAGAAGAAAGAACACTGATTCCACTTTACCCTCATGGTGCTTTTTTGTGCATGGGCCTGCTCCTCCAGCTCAGGTCCATTTTTCCAGACACCTCGGTGCTCAGGGGCCCCGGTGGAGAGAAGCGCGCTGCATTCCGCAGTGAATTGTCAGTGATGTCTCTGCCACATACCCTCATGCCACCAGGAAGCTTCTGTAAGGAGGGGAGCAGCAGGAGGGCGGTGTGGAAATTGGCAGCACTTGCTGAAAGTGGGGTAGCTTGGGAGTCTGTGTTCAGTTTAGTTCGGGTATTAAATGAATTAAAATGGATGTGCTCAAGTTATGAGCCTTGCCTCATCAGCGCTATACAAAGCCCTTTAGCCGGGCTGTAATTTGACTCTCCTCTCTATAGTGTTACGCAGTGTTCCTATGGTTACAGAGCCTGAATAAGTGGGAGCTAATCATTAGTTTGCTAAATGCGGTTCGTGGAACAGTTCACAACTCCCAGACTTGCCAACTGCTGCTTGTTTGGTTTCATGTTCACTCTTCTTGGGTAGAAGTTGGTTGCTTCCTCAGTAAAATGTACAGTAACGTTTGTCTCACATCCAGGAACCGTGCAATGTGGCAGCTCTCCATGTGTCTTGGGATAGGAAGGAAAAAAGGTCATGCTAAGCAAAGTTTTTTGATACATACACTTCTGCAGGGAATGTAAGATGAAAAGAAAGGAATTAAAGCTGTAGAGGTTTTAGGTATTAGGAAAATCACATTTTGTGAACTTTTCAGAAATTTACTGTGATCGAAATCTATGGAATTTACCATTCTGTGGCCCCAGAAATAAAATTATGCCCTTTAGATCCTTTCTTACTTGTTTCATGTGATAAGAAAGATGCCATTATTGCCCAGGCTCACCTGCAAACATCGTGCAGATGCTTTGCCTTCAGGAGTCGCACCTTTCATGAGCTGGGACCCTTCCCCCTCACATCTGCTGTGTGTGTCAGGGGAACATACTAAGAGCCCTAGGAACCAGCTGGATTTGTGCCTTTTCCTAAATCCTGAAGCCATTCATGAGTATTTGGCCTCTTCCTACTAGGATGAAAGTGGGTTCTTTCCCAGTAAATAGAAAATATATCGTGTCCACCTGTGGCTCATTCTCCTTTTCCAGCTGAATGGCTGTTCCTCTTTCTTAGTTGATGTCCCAGAATTCCTCTTGGAGGCAGTCCAGTGGCTGTCTCTCTTTACCTAGTGTATCATTTAGATCTCTTTGCATTGTTAAAAAAAAAAAAAAACCAGAAAACCTGACCTAACCTGGCTTAAAAAGGAATTTATGGCTCACGTGTTCAAGAAGGCATGACCAGATACAAGGGCCCAAGACCTACTATCTCTGTTTCTCCCATCTCTGGGTTTGTCGAACTCACTTTCAGGCCCTATGTGGTGGCACCTGGCAGTTACATAACCTCCCAGGTGCAAGCCCAGCAAGCAGCAAATGTCTTTTCTCCTGTCTCCTGGAAAAGTCCTGAAGTTCACTCTCATGAGGTTGGCTTAGGTCTTCAACCATCCCTCAGCGAGTCATCAGGTCTGTGGAGATGATGTGCTTGTGACCAGTCCGTCCTCAATCTCATTCCCCACCCCTGGAAGGAGTAGGAAAAGGGAAGCTCTTCAGCTGAAAATGAGGCCCTGCACGGGAGGAAAAGGGAATGGGAGCTGGTGGGCAGATAACTAGTCTTCAGCCAATGTGAGGAGCTGGATTCCACCCGAAATGCACGGAAAGACTCCACTGCCCTCCTGCCAGTTTGGGTGTGACCTGACCTGCACCACGGAAGCGATGGGGTTCTTTTAAGCAATTCGTACTCCCCAAGCTCTGCCTGTTATTCTCACCTTCCTTTGTGCTGCTCAGGAAGACTACAAGAATGATCCCTCCTCTTCTTTTAAATACATGCTTATGTAAAACATACACATTTGTTTAAAAGTCCATGCAAGAGGGGATAAAATAAGAGATTATCAGGAGCCAGTATAATTATGGTGGTTCTCCTTACACTTCTGAGCTTAAGGCAATTTTTTAAAAATATAAAAGTAATGGAATAAAATCATAGTTTAGAAAATATAAAACCACAATTCTGCCACTCCGACCCAACCATTATTTTAATTTTAGAGTATTTCCTTTCAGCCTTCGTTCATATGAGTTTCTCACTAACTTTTGCATCTTGTTTTTTTTTTTTTTTTGTTTGACGTTACATAATACATGCATTTTCCATGTTGCTTTACAGGAATTGTTGTCAACGGCAACAAACTCCATCATGTCGACATACTGTGATGCACTTAATCGTTCTTCTATTATCGGACATTTAGGTTGTCTTCATTTTGTTTTTTCTAGTGTTTTCTGATGTGCTGAATGTTTCTGGGTTCTGTAACTTTTCTCATGCCTTATCTTATTTCCTGAGATTAGATTGTGAGAAATGGGATTACCGGTTCAGAGGGTATAAACATTTTTAAGACTCTTGATACATATTGCCAAATTGCTTCTCAAAACTGTTGCATTTTACCTCTACTGCCTCCACAGTTTATGAGAGGATCAGTTTCACTGCATTCTTGCTAGCAATAGATATTTGGATTTTTAAACATTTTCCTAACTTGATAGGCAAAAAATATGTGTCGTTTTTGTTTTAATTTGCATTTCTTTGGTTACGAGAAAGGTTGGATGCTTTTATGTATGCTTGCTTATTAGCTATATTTTATTCTGTGCCTTATGTGTTGTCTTTTTCTTCATTTTAGACCCCAAGACAGCTTCCGAAACAGAAACAGATATCTGTGCTGAATGGGAGATAAAGACCATCACTAGTGCTCTGAAGACCTACCTAAGGTAGGGACTTTCCATTTGCAAGGCAGGGTGCCAGCTAGTTATCATGCAATCAGGAAGAAAGAAATTTTATTTTCAGCCTCCAGAGAGCTGTTGGGTGGGTGTTTGAGATGTGGAAACAGCTTCTGTGTGGGTGCATTTAGCTCAGCTGGTCAAAATGATTGTAAATCATCTAGAGTTGATGGGTTGCCATTGTGCAAGGGTGCCGTGAGTGATTCGGGAAACTTTGCTCTTTATGAAAAGTGCTGTGATAATTAGCCTTGAACAGAACGTAAAATGTGGTCTTCCCTGAAATCCCTGAATAATCTGTTAAGAAAGCAAGGAATCCTGTATCATGTTCTGTTGACAATGCACGAGTATATACCCTCCGTATTTTGATAGTTTTGTGCATTACAGTATATTGCTAGATATCGTTCCTTAAAAATGAGAACTTAATGAATTTTTTTTTGCTCTTTCTGCTTTGATTGGAAAACATTACCTTCCTGTATTTTTCCTTGTATTAATATATATAATATTACTGCTACCTCTCTGCCCCTCTCTCGGTTATTCAATGGTTGGGTGTTATTGACCAGCTGCCTGCATCTCAGTGTCATAAATAGACTGAAATTTATGCCGGCCTTGAGGGACAGGAATACTATAGTTCTTCTTACAAAGGAAGGTGGGATCTAGTCTTAAACAGAAAGGAGAACTGTAATCAGGAATTGCATAAGCCTTGTGCAAGTTTGGTGAAGATGAACTTGACAAGAAAGCAAAGGATGAAGGCCACACACAGAAGAGGAATTGGCGATGCTGGTTTTATTGGCTATTGGGGAATTGAAGTCAAGAGGAAGATGTAATATAAATGTTGACCAAGAGTTTCATGAATGGATCCACTGAGAATAAAATCTGAGCCAAGAATAATGTACAGTTTGCTGAGAAGTTTGCTATTTGGACTATCAGAAAAAACTCAAATTTATAGTTAAAACATATTCATACCTCAGCAGATAAAATTTGCTTATATCATACCTAACATTAAGGCCAGAACCTAATGTTCTAGCCCTTTGGCATTTTGGAGCAACACTCGATAGAGAATTCACCATGAAAACACCTACAGAAGTCTCTTACAGTGTTTCTAGATGAATTGATTGTAACAGCAGGCTGCTCGGAAGACAAGAGGTTAAGCACAGGTAATTTGCAGACGTGTACTTAGTTGCCTGTTTCTCAGACACATCTTAAAAATGTTCTTGTTGATGAGTGAGTCACTGACAGAAAAGGAAATCTCTTGGTTTGTGCTAGACTTTTGCATTAGCACTCTATTAGTTGTGACTATGAAACATAATCGTCCCCATACCCTTAAAAAAGAGAATGAAAATTTCAGGTGAAATCTCAGAACTCTTTGAATAGGGAAACTAAATTAAGTTGCTGTTGTTTCCCTGTGATCTTTGTCTTTGAGAAATATAAGTCTGGCAGTCAATAGGCTGCTAGTTAGAGAGCATATGATTATTTTATTGTTAAGCTGACTAGCCTATATTCTTTTATTCCAGAATGCTTCCGGGACCACTCATGATGTACCAGTTTCAAAGAAGTTTCATCAAAGCAGCAAGTAAGTCTTTTTTTGTCTCAGTCTTAAGAGGAAGAGCATAGAGTTTGCTATTTCAAAGAACAGTCAGTATCCCAAAATAAATATTACCTAACCCTTCATATTCTGCATGTAAACTGGCCACGTAACGTGTGCATGAGATGCTGACACAGAATCGAAAGGAAAGGAAATGCGGATCGCTAAGGGCCTTGCTACCATGTTGAATTCACAATGGAGGAGAGAAACTTCAGAAGTGTTTTCTTCGGGGGGTGGGATGGGGAAGTAGGAGAAAAAAGCAAGTTTGCCTTTCTAGCTTTGATTATTGGAGTTCTAACTTCTTGGGTTTTTTCCACCCTTTGAGTAGCATTTTGCAGAATGAATCAGACATTGCACATTACCTAAATTGAGCATTGGAAATGTTTCCCTGAATACGACACCGTTTATATAACTTCCCAGTCCTCTTTCCATCGTGTCTTCTACTTACAGCTGCTGATCATTCTTCAACTGTATCATCCAGGTCCCTAGTGTCACATTACTGGCATGAAAATACGTAGGGATTAGGTGCAAGCTACCCTGAGTATCCTGGAATCTGTCTACGTGGGGCAGTCCTCCTGTAAGGGGGCAGGAAGATTCTCTCTCAGATTTAAATCTGGCAGGAATTCTCACGGTATTATCAAGTCGAGAGCTTGTGCCTCTCCCTGGTTCCTTTCAGCCTTTAGAGTTTGTTTACCCTGGTAGCTACTACTGGCCTAATTTAGTAGTACCTAGTGTTCTGGTGGCCTTACCTACTTATAGTTGTCCCTTAAAACAGGGAGGAGAAAGACGTGAGAGAAAGCTAGGAATGAAGATGGTGTTTATGTGATTTTTTTCTCAAAGAAATTGCAAACCCATAGCAACCATTCTCTAATTAAACCTCACATCAGTCCTATAAATAGGTGTGATGAGTACCATCAGTCTATTTGCCAGAGAAACAAAGCCACTTACCCAAGTTCACCCGAGAGAAGGTGACAAGCCATGATTTAGGTTACAGGTTGGCAGAAAGATTTAAATATTTTATCTCCTATCATTTGCTTTCTACCAGGCTAGTTGTCATACATGGTTTGAGACTAAAGGACATTTCCTTTGATTTCCATTATGCTGTCTCTGGGTGCTATTTTGATACTTGAGACCTTGCAATGCTGTTCACGTAAGGTTTGTTTATCACTTTACAAGTGCACGAAGTTCCTTCCTTCCTTGAAATGAAGTCGTCCCTCGAGGGAGCCAGCTGCTCCTGAGCTCGTTCCCGTTCTGGGTGTGCGGTTGACTGGCTCCATTTCATCACGACATCATCTTGGCTTGCATTTTTTGATGCTGATTTTTATGGTGAACCGCGTCCCAGAAAGCACCATTAAAAGGAATTCTAGATCTAGTCATGCCAGTCGGACAGTATACACGCAATACAGGATCGTAAATCTTTGAGAAATGCTTGGTCTGTTAGTGCCTAATCTTTGGTTTCTCTTGATTTTTTCGTCTTGCAAAGTAGTTTAACTGTGACACTGATAAAATATTGCCTCCCTCCTTCCTCTGCAGAGCTAGAAAACCAGGAATCTCGGATCTCTGAAATCCACAGCCTTGTTCATCGGCTCCCAGAGAAAAATCGGCAGATGTTACAGCTGCTCATGAACCACTTGGCAAAGTAGGTTTAAGACCAATTGCTGGCCATTTTCTCACCCCGAACGTTCTTATCTTAGCAAGAAAGCTGGTCTCAGTTCTGCGTACGTTTCCCTCTCCCACTATTGCATCAGGTATGCTGGAGGCTTAGGAAAGAAATGTGTGAAATGTTAACTGCAGTGGACAACAGCAGTGATGCCAGATGGCCTTCGCACAGGAGGCCGGGGAGTGCCCGTGTGACCAGGTCACTATGCAGAGTTCGTAGGGGTTGTATGTTCTCCTGATGATTAAGGGCAAACAAGAATATGTTGTGAGTTTATAAAACTTGGCTTTGGAGTGAGGAGGCCTGGACTCTCGAGCCGACTCTGCTCTTAACAAGCCACTTAACCAGCCCTGGACAAGCCACTGAACCTATTTCTTGGTTTCTTCATCTGTCATATATGAATAACAGACCCCCACTTTATCTACAAGGTCATTGATTTTAAAGGTCACGTACATTAAAGCCTTTGAAGAAGTGTAAAGAAGAAAGGAATTATTTTTTGGCAAATCTTCCTTTGCCCTCTGAGATAATCAGAGCATTCAGTAGGGGTCTAATTTTCCTGCTAGGGGTATTTGCACTCTTGGAACGGCTTTCGATTTTTGTGTATTGACTATTGCTTGACCCTTTTGAATGGCTTTGCTGACCTCCCTTGCTGTTTCATTCACTGCCTGTGTGTATGTTCTAACCTTCTGTTGACTTTGATGGTATGCTCTTGATTGCACACTGGAGCACAAGAAAGGAATGAGAGTATAACAGTTAACCTAAATCGTTAAGCGCATCAATTCAAATGAACCGATGTGCTGTAAATTAGCTCTTCCCCACACTGTGCTCATGCCATTATTTCTTTGGGATAAGGTGATGTTCTTCTGAAGGAGATTGTGATGGTTGGTTTTCATATTTCTGTAAAGCACTGGGTATTACCTTTGGGGGAGAGAATGTTTACGTACCATAAAGAGTTCCACAATTTCCCCATTTCCATGAAGAAACAGGAGTGTTTTGTGTGTTGGTAGGAAGTAATTGGGTAGAGCCATGGTTGCTCCATTGATCATTTTTTTTTTCTTGCCTGGTTGTATCAGCACTGCATGTTCAAGAATAATTAAGAAACATGACAGAGAACATACAAGTTTACAAGGGAAGAATGCCCCCCAAATGTCAAAAAATCCTGATGAAGCGTGTTTAAAATAATGGGAACTGGGTTTTACAAAGTAACTCCAGATGCTCTGAGATGACAGTTCCGTGTCTGTTCCACACAACCCAGAGTGAGACGTTTGTTAAACAGAAAAACTGATTTAGATGTTAGTTGCAAAACTCTGCATGCTTAAAGGACAAGCCCCCAAACACAGGAAGTTCCAAGTACACACTCCAGCCAAGTGTTAAGGGTGCTTGTGACTGCTTCGTGGCCACTGGGTGGGAGGCCTTCAGGCCTGTTGGGAGCAGATAGAGAAGAAGAGTTAGGAACCAATTGAACGCAGAGGGTCTTTTCAAGCTGTGCAGTTGGAAGGAGAGCTTAATTGGAAGGAGAGATCAAGAGTGAATAGTGATTCAGAGAATCAGTATTACGTTTTTTCCAGTTTTAAATTGCCCTGAGGATTGTTAGAACTCTTCAAAGAAGAAGAAAAAAAGATTTTCCAAAAAAAACCCTTAAGGTAGATCTTGAATAGTTGAGCCTGGTGGATGGCTCACTTTTGTCTTCCTTTCCTCCCCTTATCCCATTATGTTCAGTCCATCCTGGTTCCTAACCTAAGGAGTAGTACAACTGAAATTACGCAGGTTATAGCTGTGACCTTGACTTTTTGCTTTCTAACTAATGTAAACCAGTTTTATTACTGGTGTTACTTACTTCATAGCATTTCTGGAACATTATGTCTTGTCTTTGAAACTTAAGAATGATTTTCTTTGGTTTTATGGCATTTCTTTATTCATTTGATCATGAAGAAGTTTACGTATAGACAAGCATATGCGCCGTAATGGGAGTTGGTCAGAGCTTGTGTTAGAATACACATACTCAAGTTCTAAGCATGCTGTGTTCTTGATCTCCCAAGTCTCTAGATTAAAATATCTTTGAGATATCTATAAATGAGCACTGTTGAATCCTGTAAAGAGTGTTTATTTAGGTCTGAAAAAATTCTTTGGCACCCAGAGGAGTTCTAAGATTCCACTTAAACTCTATTCTCACTTACAGCACTGTCCTTATTTTAAAATCAAGCAGTAAGGGAAAGTTAACTTGGGACAAGAGGTTTGTCTAATTCCAGTTTTCTCAGGTTTAGACTTACCCTAGGATATGCCTGAGCTATTGTTCCTCTGGGCCACTTACTTAATGGTCAGCTTCCTTCCTAAGTTTGGGTTTCAGGGCTGATTCTGCTGGAAAACCCAGTGTTTACTTCTCTCATTACCTACTGTTTGCCTTATGCATCTCAGGATTCTGGTTCAAAGGCAAGACATTTTGTATTGTGTATTTTTTTAAGTACTCTTTCAAACATTTTCCAAAATTGATTTCCTTTAGCTCTGGCAAGAGAGTTAGGGCTTTTTATATTTAATCCCAAGTAAAAATGCATTCAGAGGGGAAAAAAAAAATCTTGGAAGGAAAGGATAAAAGCTCCAAACCTCTAAAGCAAATGATTACCAGGGTACATCCAAATCACAGAGATGCTGGATTTCTTTCAGACCTCAGAGGGAACATAAAAATTATAGGAAACCATGCACATATTTTTGTAGTTCCAGCTTAAATCTACTATGATAATTAGATGTTTTCTATATGGATCTTGAAATCCAATATACAGTCTGGAGTCATGTGCCTCAAAGCATGGTTAGAATCACCTGGGGTGCTTGTTTATGTTGACATTTCTGGGCCCCACTGTGGGTCTACTAAATCAGGCTCTCAGCCTGGGAATCTGCATTTCTGATTTATTTTCTCGGTAATTATTGTGTAAACAGTCTTTTGAGAACCACTGGCTCAGAGAATGGGTCATATACAAGGATTTTCTAGGAGAGAAAAATATTGAGAGGAATGCGGATTGGCATTTAGGAGGGTATTAGAAACAGAAGAAGATCAGAGCAATGTGAGTTCAAAAAGGAGATTTTATTGTCATTGAATTAGTAAAAAAAAAAAAAAAAAAGCCAGTTTTGATTTCCCAAGTCTTTATAGTTTGACTTTGCATTAAATTTAGTTTTCAGCAAATGAAATCATGTTTAAGGCATTTTTAATTATGAAGAAAATCACCCCCGGCTAGCTGTGGATCCTTGTACAAATTATTCTACTTTTTTTGAGCCTCAGTTTCTGAATTCCCCTCCAGTCATGTGATTCTGTGTTTTCATGGGTGGGGGCAAGAGAAAAGAGATCCCAATCTGAGAATTGTAGAAGGAAAAGAGTAGATGAGTAATAAAGACTAATTTCATGGTAGTTTCATAATGTTTACATATTATGATGACTCCAAGTATGTTGCATATCCCCACACATACCATTCATGGTGGCTCATCGTAACTTTATTGCAGTGTTTATGCTGTGAGGGAGGATTTCAAAGGACTCTCCATACATCAGGAGTGGCTATTAAAAATACCTTTTCACAGCTGGTTTTCTCAAAACGCTTATTGAGAAATAAATCTTCGTCTCTTTCCTCTTTTGGAACAGCTGTTCCTTTGTTGCAAGGGTGTTGTTGGAGAGGCAGAGCACGGTCTTGCAGCGCCAAAGAGGTATTGTATCATTTAGGATGCTTTGGGCTGCAAGAAACAGAAAATCCAATTGAAAATGGCTTGAACAAGTAGGGGATCTGTTGTGTCATTACACAAAAATCAGTCCAGAAAGGTAGTTGATTTCTTGGCTCATGAAGGACTAAGACTGTTTCCATGTTCCCGCTCCACCAGCCTCATTGTAGTGGCAGCTTCTCTCTCTCAGGGTCAGCAGGTGTTACATTGTGTCCTGGCATGTGATCCTCCAAAGGCAGAAAAGGCATGATTTTTTCTTTGAGTCTCCTTCTAAGAGCTATGATGACACTTGTCAGACATTCCCTAGTACACTTTGTGTCACATCTCATGGGTCCAAAGCAGTCACCGGCAAGGGGAAGGGTACCACCATGATTATTTCATGCCAGACAAGATTTATCTGCACCCCTTGTGGGAGGCTTGGATGTCAGAATAAAAGCAGAGTTTGGAGTAGGCAGTCCACAGTGTCTGCTTCGAGGAGTCTTGGTAATTAACATTCAACCGAGAGCATTAAGTCTATTGAATGATCTTTGCATGATGTGCTAACTCAATCAAGACACGGGACAGAAAGGCCAATTTGGGAGGAGAGATGAGTACATGCGTGGTATGGGCACCTATGCAGTGAATTATAAGATTTCGAGGAGTGGAAGGTAAGAGAGAGTAAGGAAGAGGACAAGATGGGCTTTAGTCCCATTGCCTCTTGCTGACTCCTTATTGTTCTTTTCATGACCCAGTTGTCTAATGTTTCTTTTGATCTTCTGTTACATGTTGTGACTTTCCAAAATGGACAAAATTCTGTAGATTGCAGGGATCATGAAGGAACATTGTGGGGCAAATGCTTGGCATACAAGTGAGACCTGATCAAACTATGGGCAGAAGTTTTCAAGGGTTGAGCATCTAGTGGCTTGGCTTTTTTTTTTTTTCTTTTCCCCATTCTTGTGACTAGAGTCTGAGTACTACCAGACATGCCTGCAAATCAAGAAGGATGTATTCATGCTTTCTTAATGATCTAGAAACAGTGAATTGGGTTCATGTGCCAGTGCCTGTGGTTATAAAGAAAGTTATTGCCAGGCCTTGGCACCATGGAAGATGAGCCCTGGTGGTTAAGTAGGCTTCCTTGAAGTTCTTAAGAAGGGGTCAAAATAAAAGGAAGTGGGCACTGATGCTTGGCATTAGCACGTATCTCATAGATACTCTAGTATTCCTTCTTTCTCCATCCCAAGATAAGATTTAGTATAGTGATGAGCTGTTAAACATGTGAGAAGAGCTAGTTATTTCTTTGCCATCAAGACTAGTTCAAACAAAATAGCTGTGGAATTTTACAAAGCACATTTAAAGAAAACAGTGCTTTTGAGATGATGGCTTTCTAAGATGGAAAGCTGCTGTGAGCTGCTCTGGCTGCCTTCCCCCAGCCGTACATCCTGGCTCCTGAACCTTTGTTCTCTCTGGTAACCACTGGACACCCCAGTGCTGCCAGTGCAGAATTGCTTGGCTGCTGGGCCACTGATGGTGTGGCCTGATACCCAGATGGAGACACATTGATCCCATTGTCCAGTCCCACCTGGCTTTTCCCTCACCGATTCCCACCCTGAACTCATAGTTCTGGTGATTGTAACGCTGGTCTGTCTCTTGAATCCATCTACTTTTCTCCATCTCCATCACTAGCCCCCTAGTCCAAGCTGCCATCGTGTTTTCCAGGCTGCTTGCAAAGGCCTCCTCCCCGGCGGCTCCGGCTGGTGGAGCCCTGGCTCCTCTCCAGTCCGCAGAGTGTGTGCTCCGCTTCCAGGGAACTTTGAAAACTGCACATCTCAGCATGTGATTCCCCTGCTTACAAAAACTTCAAAGGCAGCTACCCCATTGCTTTTAAGATAAAACCCTGGAAATGGCCTCCAAAGCCTTGTCTGGACCAGGCCCTTCCGGAATCTGCAGCCTCATCTTGCATGGCTCACGATCGCCATCCTGCAACTACCGCGTGACGCACAGTAGAACTCGTGGGTATGTGCTAGGCAGAAGCAGGAAGAGTCTCATGATCACTTCTCAAGCATCCTCCTCCCTGCTCGGTCTTTCTGCAGTTCATCTTCTTCTGTCTGGAGTGGCTTCTCCCCAGCGTCTGCCTGCCAGAGGCTACCTCATTCTTCTAGCTGCAGCTCGAATGCCATCGCCAACGAGAACCCTTCCTGCCACCCGTGCCCTCTCACTTTCTAAGCTTCCACAGCCTTTACTTGTTCCTCTCTTTTAGTGTGTCACATGCCACCTGTGGGACAGTTTGCCAGGTGTGTGTCTGTCACTCCTGCTGGGGGATGAGCAGGCCGTCTGTCTCCCTTGTCTTTGTTTCTCACCTATAAGCTGCAAATGGGGCCCGTAGTCAGAGCAGCCCCCGCATGTAGTTGGTGGTGATTGGTGATGTCCCACTCATCGCTGTTTTAAAACTTTGAGCAGGTTTCCCACATTTTTAAAGGGGGTGATTTTACTTGACAAATTCTTGTCTCTGTGCTCACAATTGGCTGGAGCAGAGGAGAAGCCACACCCCATGCCCCCTGGGCTCTCCTTCTCCAGTTGGCCACAGTTCCTGACAGTCCTGTTATCTCTTGTTCCTGGCCCACTTCTTCCATGGCTCCTGCCTGCCTGGCCTCAGTGTAGGCTTTTGGGTTTTCCACCCTTGGCCTACCTGTTTGCTTGTGCCAAAAGAGGAGCTTGACATTGGGTGAAACACATAAATGAGCGAGTGGAAGTGGGCCAGGAGAGTTACTTCCCTGGCCGGCTCTTTTTTTTTCTCCGGATAGATCTATTATTTAGTATTTCTGATTGACTGAAGGGCCCTAAAAGAAGTGGGAGATATTGCTTCCAGGCCGATTTATAATTATGTGTTTGGGGCAGGGAGAAGAGTGTATTTTTTCAAGACTAAGAATGGGATTCTCAAAGGACCTTCTCCAGCCGTTTTTGGCAGAGCCAAAGGAAAATCTATTTAAAGGGACACTGCGAAGAGGAGAGCCACATATTTTAAAGCAGACAGGCAACTTAGCACTTTAAATTAGTGGAAATACAGAAGACTCAGAGCTCAACCCTTAGGTAGCCTTGCTGCCAGACCTTCACTTACTTTCAACTCAGGAATTTCTCTGTTCTATGGCTTTGCAGCCTTCAAAGATACAAGTTCAATTTAAATTTGTTGCTTTAAAAAAAATCAACAAAATTTCTGAATTCAAGGAACTAAATCCTTCACATCACAGGTAACACCCATTCTGAAAGGGGAAATACTTGACTTCAAGCTGTTAATGCTCTTAGAGCTCCTTTGATTTGGGTCTCTTGTTTGTTTTGAGTTGTTCCACTTCTATTTGGATTTATTTTTTCAATGACTTTCCTGTTTTCTGATTCACCCTTTCCTTTTCTGAACCTGTGGAGTTCCCTCCCAAATTCAGGGAGGAATGGGAGGAGGGCACTCTCTTTTCTTTTCCTACTTGCTAGCTCCATTAATTTTGAGAACATTATAAAAGCCGAAGTGTCAACAAAAACGAACATGACTTAGGTTTTGCCAGCCCTTAGATTTCTTATGCATTATGGGAGCAGATTCATTAAATACCTTTCCTTGACCGGCCGTGGTGACTTACTCCTGTAATCCTAGCACTCTGGGCGGCTGAGGTAGGCAGATCATTTGAGCTCAGGAGTTCAAGACCAGCCTGAGCAAAGTGTGAGACCCTGTCTCTACTAAAAAAAATAGAAAGAAATTGGCTGGACAACTAAAAATACATATATAAAAGAATTAGTTGGACATGGTGGCGCATGCCTATAGTCCCAGCTACTCAGGAAGCTGAGGCAGGAGGATCGCTTGAGCCCAGGAGTTTGAGGTTGCTGTGAGCTAGGCTGACGCCACGGGACTCTAGCCTGGGCAACAGAGTGAGACTCTGTCTCAAAAAAAAAAAAAAAAAAAAATACCTCTCCTCCTGGCTGAGCAGTAGTGGTGACTGACTGATCCGCTCGCACTGTTTTGATCACTGGAGTCCTCTCTTGCTGCATTCTCTTTCTATTACATTGTGAGTGTTATCTGTGATACTTACTTTCTTACCTCGACTGGTTTCTCCCCAGTTCTTCAGAACTACTGTGGCTCAAATGTTGCAGATGGCAGACTTCTAGGTTTATGAAGTTTCTCTGTAGGGGCCGAGAGCACAGTGGTTAAAGATAAAAGGTTCAAGAGTCAGACTGCCTGATTTTGATTTCGTCTCTTGTGTAACCTTGCATGAGTTACCTCTCTATGCCTGAGGTTCCTCATCTGAAAAAGAAGACAATATTCTATCGGAAACCTTGAAAGTAGCACATCAGATTCTCTTGGCTTCTCCTGTTTGGGTTGCAGCCACCACCGCGACGACCAGTTCTGTGTGGCCTCCGGTCCACTTCGTGCAAGTGCAAACGGATCGCTTGTCGCCTCATGCGCTACCCGGGGAGGCAAGACACAAAATGACATCCACGTGTAGAGTCTGGAAGCAAGGGGATGTGAAAACATTTTGAGGGGACAACCTTTGGCCAGTGGGAGCTGGGAGCTGCGGATCCTAAGCAGTAGTCGGTATACAGCCTCTCTGAAGATGGTCCCAAGAAATTGAGCAAGTATTGGGGCTTGAACCAGGGAGTGGCAGCTTCTCTGCTCATCCCCCCGAGAATCCCTGAGTAAAGCAGTGTCATAAAAGCCTTTATTAACAGTTACGTGCCACATAACAACGTTTCAGTCAATGATGGGCCACCTATGTGACTGTGGTCCCTGAAGATTATAATACAGTATTCTGACTGTACCCTTTCCATGTTTAGATACGCTTAGGTACATGAATACTTAGCACTTTGCTGTAGTTGCCTGTAGCATTCAGTGCAGTAACGTGCTGTACAGTTTATATGCTAGCCGTGCAGCAGGCAGTACCGTAGAGGGGTGTGTAAGCACAGCCTGTGGTGTCTGCACGGTGACAAAACTGCGTAACAACGCATTTCTCAGAACGTATCCTGTTAAGCAACCCATGACTGTACTTCGGGTCTCTTTTTGCAAAAGCTAAAGTGAGACAATAATACTGCCTACTCTCTTAGAGCTGTCGTGAGGCTTAAATGAATTAATACTCATAATGTTCTTAGAAGAGTATCAGGCACTTGGAACACCCCCCCACAAATGTTAACTTTTACAATGTGTTTGAGAAATCAGGGGATGGGAGAAAGGGTCCTGGAGCTGTGCGTTAAGGTGAGGGAAGATGGGTCAGTTGTCGATGCGGTGGAAGCAGAACAAGTCGCTCTTACTGACCGGATGGGGCTTGCTTCACAGTTACGTTATTGGCAAGCAGAGCCCTCGGGGCTGGATGCTGGAAACATAGCACACAGCTCTTGTCCGCTTGGGAGATTTCTGCGTGTACCTGTATTTATTTTTGCTTTGCTTTTGTTTTCTTGGCAGTTTACGTGCGTTTGGCCCAAAGGGCCGAGCATCTCGCCCTTCTTAGCAAAAAATGAGCCAGCACAGGGCCAGCTGGGAGAAAGCGCTCTTCATATCTGGTTTCAGATCCTACCTTATACCGAGCCTCACACTTCCCTGTGAGTGTCAGGGCTCCTCATGATTCAAATGCCCCGTGGAGTGGCGCACCTGTTTGCAGGAACAAGCCGTGTGGGGCCCATTTCCACAGAGATTAGCTCCCCCATCCCTCCCCCTTCCCCTCCTGCCTCTCGGTGTCGCAAGGCTGATTTCATCTCAGAAGCAGCTGTCTTTGCTGCAGTTTAATAACTCTTAATTTCCTGGAGGGGGATGACACGTTATATCATGAAGACTCATCTTCGTCTGCATGATCTGGAAATTTCCACTCATCTTTGTGATCTGTGAAATGTGTCTTTGTGGGAGAGTCTGACTTTCCTTCTGTCTTACTCAGTTTGACTGCCCTCTCGGATGCCCTTCCCAGAGGAAACATTACCATCCACTGGGAAAACGGTACTCTTTGCCTCCCAGTTTGCCTCTGAGTGCCGTCTTCACGTGGATTTCCTTCTCTCAGTTACAGAGATCTGTGTTGATGTCTTAGTCTACACTCTAAGGAAGGTTGTATCTGTATTCAACCTCATTCTGTCTCGGTAGATAACTTTTTCACTTTTTCAGTTTAACTCAAAAAAAAAAAAAGGGTTTAAAGAAATGTTCAGCTTCTTTGGTTTTTGATATCAGTCCTTTCTGTTTCCTCCCCGTCTAGAAATGTTTTTCTTCAAGCAGTTTAGCATCCTGATGTATTTAGTATTTCCGATTTGGTATTGTAAGTGTAAATTATTATTTCTTGGTTTTGTTTGGTAGTTGGCAGAGGAACCTAAAATGTTTGGTCTTGTTGGTATATTGCAAGCAAGTCTTCCTACGTACTTGGAGGTACATAAGATTGGGAAGAATAGATCACTATTTTATTAAAGTCAGATATTCATTATGAAAATGGGACATGCTAGGCCTCAAAAAAGAGTTGGTAAGCAACAGATGTCAACTGTGGCTAATTAAAAAAAAATAGAAGAAGGAAATTTATTAGAAGGCTTCTGGTTGATCACGTAATTGAAAATAGAACTGAACCATAACACATTACAAAGCAACCTCAAGAGCCCTTATGGTGCCTGGCATCTTACTACATTTCCCTAGGCCAGTTCTTCTCTTCTAGCTGATTGTCTCAGTTCTTGCTTCCTGAGAAAATAGTCACAATCAGAAGAGAACTCCCACAAGCTACCACCACCATATCCACACCTGTGCCCGTGTTTCTACCATCCCTCTGGTGTGACAGAGGAATGGTCAGTTCTCCTACCTAAAGGCAGTCCCTTCACTGGGACACTAGAGCCAATGGACTCCTCATGGCATCCATAAAGACTTCGCTCCAACAGTTTTTCCCTCTTTCTTCTGTATCATTAACTTTTCTGTCTCTACGGAATCTTTCCCATCAGCACATAAACGTGATTTTTGCAATGCTTTAAAAATTAAAAAAAAAAAACAAACCTACAAAGAAATCTTTCTCAATCCCATGCCCCTTTGGAGATACTACCCCATTTCTCTGTGCTCTTCTTAAAAAAAAAAAACAAAAAACTTCTTGAATAGTTGTCTGACTTGCAGTTCCCAAATCCTCTCTTCCCATTCATTCTCTCTTGAGGCTCAGGCTTTTAGACTCACTACTCCACTGAAATGTGTCACGTCAGTGTTGCCCATGAGCTCATGTTGCTAAATCAGTTTCATCTTCCTTCCCTTAATCATTCCAGTGAATTAACACAGTTTCTCATGCCCTCCTCCTTGATATGCTTTCTTTACTTGGCTTCCAGGACACCACACTCTCCAGGGTGTCCTCCTGCCTCCCCGACTGCCCCTCTCTGTCCTGTTTGCTGTGCCCAAGGGCTCAGTCTTGAGTCCTTGGACCTGATCTCCCTCCATCCATCCTCTCACCTCTGCAGTGAAGTCTTCCTCCATTGCTTTAGAATTGCAACCTCCAACCCCTGCGCTCCATACCTACCAGCATTGCTTATTTTTTTTCCATAGCACATGTTGCTGTCTGATATACTGTATATTTGGCTTATCGTGGTTTTCACTGAAATGTAAGCTCCATGAAGTTGGTGATTTGGGTCTGCTCCACATGACTGTATCCTTAGCACCTAGAACAGTGCTTTGCACATTGTAGGAGACACTCAATAAATATCTATTGAATGAACGAATGAAAGAAAGATGAGAAGGTATCCAGGGAACTCCTGGGTGTCCCTTTTCAAGCACTACCTTTATAGTGTCTCAGCTCCAACTACCTTTGTCTCCTGGTGACTCCACTGCAGGTTAAGATTCCTAGTAAAGAGAGTTGGGGGATTCAACTGTCATTCTTGGTAGGACCACATGTAATGGCAAAAGGGCATCCAATTGGAAAATTTCCAAGGGAAAATTGGATGCCATTACTCAAAAGATGCCAAACAGGTAAAAATACCAAGTACTTACAAGAATTGTGTTTGCTGAAATCTAGTTCTTTGTCTTAGAGAATCCCTAAGTTTTATATTAAAAACTTGAGACTTTGGCCCAAATTTTAACACTGTAACGGATCTTGTAAGTGCCCTGGATAGCCCCATGATGCATCATTATGCAGAAGAAGGGCCCACTGTAATAATAAATACAGAAGAGCAAACATAGCATGTAGATATTTCTCTAATACAGAGTTACACAGCCTGGTTCCCCAGGACGTGATTCTGTTTTTGCTCGAGCTAGCACTTCGTGGAAACCCAGCTTCCTTCACAGCATGTCTCTGTATGTGCCCTGGACTCAGAACTGTCTCCTGTGGTGTTCGATGGAGTGAAGGTGCAGGCTTGGTTCATTAACCCCAGAACTGGACACATTTAAACCTGTTTCCTTTCGTCACCAGGGAAATGGGGATTTTCCATGTCAAACCGCCTCTCAGTCTAGCCGGTTTTCTTTCTAGTCAGGTTTTCGTGTTCTCTGTGTTGGAAGATAATCTTGCCGTGTTGCTACTTCAAGAGCTACACTGAGCTCCTCACTAGAACTGCCAGCTAAACTGCCTTGCATGCTGCCTGGTTGCGAGCTTCCCTTCCAAATTGTCGTCTGTCGTACAGGGTCAGTCTCCCCAGCCCTAGCCAGATGGTTAATGAAGCAAAGAACACGGGCAGAAATGTAGATTACCCCTTCTTCGTTGTGTCGTTAATGTGTTGCGACTCTTGACGAAGAGGCACATCAGAAATTGTTTTAATTACGGTTAAGTTTGATCATACTCAATTGAAACTTAAGGCAAACCTTGTGCAAATATCTACATGCTTTTTGCTCCTTCTAATGCTCCCCCTTAGGGGACGGGGGAATCCAAAAATGAATCCCTAATAAGCTAATCCCTAAAGGATGCAGAATAGTGCCTCATTTTAAAATAAAGCCAAAAGAAAAAGTTCCAAAGTGAAGCACTTTCGGTTGTAGAAATTCTAAGTTCCATGCCGGTTACTGTTAAAGCAGACTGTCGCTGTGTGCTTGTGCTTTTTGGGATTTGACAGCTCGTTGAATTCTGTGCTTTCTAGTGTTATGATAATCAGCAGCATCTCTGTTAAAGCTAGCTTGGACAGAGCTCAGCCATTCCAACCGGCATCACTCATTTCAACATGTATTGATTTGTTGAGCAACTGCTATGGACAAGGCACTGACTTTTCCAAGAGGCTAATTATTTCTGTTAGTGGGTGATGAGGGGAGCATCGGCCCAATAGGCAAGAGGTTCTAATCCTGGGTTTTTACAAACTCATTTCATGCATGATCTTCAGCTAGTTTATCAGACCTTCAGTTTCCTCATCTACAAAATGAGAAGGATTATTTTTATATTAAAAAAAAAAGGTACGTACGCACACTACATTCAAGGAAAACAGAGTCTAGAAGGATAGCCACTGATATCTTAACTTGGGTTTTCTTCTCTTGGCTTCTTTATTTTTGAATTTTTATAAAATAACCAGGTATGCTATTTAAAAAGTTACGATTATTTTTAATGAGAGGAGCAGACTGTGTGACTCTGAGCGCCTTTTAACTTCGAAGACATCTATGATTTGATGTGGCAGGACTGGGTAGGACAGGGCAGGACAGTCAGTCCTTGGTTACTCTGAGACAGAATCCCTTTGGTCTGCTTTCACGCCCTGACTTTTGTCCGTTTCTCTGCTCATTTGCATTTCTACCCAAGAGAGTGGGCAGCAGAGAGAAGGACTACGTTTCAGCAGTGTGGAAATGGTGCTAAAACTTTTTAACTCGAAAAGGTTTTTGTGTTTCTTTTTTTCATTTTAACTAGTATTACTAATGACTTTTAACTATATTATATTTTTTCTGACTTCTTTGGCCAGTAATTAAATGTGAGCTCTACTGTTTTGCAGAAGTGGTTTAAAAGAAAAGAAAATTAACAACGAAACTGCATTGCTTTTGTTTCTGCTTCTGCCTTGTTTGTTTTTGCCCTACTTACAGGTACTGTGAGCATCCACTCACTTCTCATCTGTCATAGACCCCTTTCTTCTCTTCTATTCCATCTATTCCAGTCTATCTGGTATCCTGAGCTTTTTCCATCTACCTCTCTGCCTAGATCTGCTGGAACAGGGGTTGGAACACCCTGCTGCTGGTTTTTTGTGACCCACAAGCTAAGAATGGTTTTTAACATTTTAAAATAATTGAGAAAAAAATCAAAAGAAGAGTAATATTTCATGACACATGACAACTATAAGAAATTCAAATTTTGGTGTTCATAAAGTTTCATTGGAACAGAACCACACTCGTATTTACATATTATCTGTGGCAGCCTTCGAACTACAATGGCAGGTTGAGAAGTTGCAAGAGAAACCATGTGGGCTGTAAAGACCATTTACTCTTCGGTCCTTTAGAGAAAACATCTGCCAAAACTCCTATGCTAGGGACTCCTTTTTCTTTGGCTGTCTTAGACCTAAGACCTGTTCAGATGTGCTAACTAGTTCAGCAGCTGTTTTATCAAGTACCTACGGCATACCAGATGCACTGTACTAGACACAGGTATCCAACGATGAACATGATACCTTTCCTGTTAGGAGGGAGGAGCTCATAGCCTAGAGGCTGGGCATGTCTACAGGTAAACTACAGCCCAGTTGTGTGTGCTAGTGCCTAGGTGTGAGTGAGGTCTTGTGGGAAGTCAGAGGTGGAGCCTGACTCTGCTTGGGAAGGCAGGAAGAGAGGAGGTTATCATTAGATAACAGATGACAAAGCCCGGACAGCCAAAAGCTGCATTTTTTTCTATGTTGGTTACTTTTAATTATAACACTGGAATTGTTCCATTAAAGTTAATTGTTACCTAGAATAAGAATTGTCATAATTTTAACAAGGGTACCTTTATCATTCCAACTGCACATAAAAATTATTACTCTGTATTATAGCGTCGTTTTACAGAGCTATGTAAATATTGTATACAGTGATTTTAGTTTATCAAAATATAAAATTTTCTTTTAAGAATCACTAGGCTAGATAGCCTATGATTCTTATGAGCAAGGGGGAATAGACTTTTAGGTTAAAATTGCAATTTTCATTTGCTTTTAAGTTTTTTTAAAAAATGTTTCTCAGTATATTTAACAAAGGCTTAATTACTGTGTTTTTTGTATAAAAAGGAGATCACTGGGCCCCATTCAAGAGCTCCTGAATCATAATGTGAGAGGGCGCAGAGATTTCTATTTTTAATAAGCTCCCAAGTGATTTCTATCTATATTAAAGTCTGGGATCTGTTACTAAGGATAACATTGATTAAAGGTGCATTTTTAAAGTTATTATTAACTTTTGTTTTTTGAACTTTCTCTTTTCTTTCATCTCTGTCAGGCCCTATAATACAGCAAGCTTTTTAAAGTTCTCCAGAGGAGGCAATGACCTGTTTCGGAAAGATTCCTGATTTTCCAAAACCTGCCCTCTCTCCCTCTTTTCTTCCTTTCTTTTTTATTTTGGAAAAAGAGCAACACATACAAAAAATAATTTGGAATGTATGTTTGTTTTGCTGTATGTAATTTTTCGTGTATATATTTATGATATATGGATATATATTTATATGATAGTTAACATTTGTTGTATTTGTTCCTCCTCCTCAAATGTTAACATTGAAATCCTCCTTCCTGCCCCATTCCGTTTCCTTTGCCCTGCAGTGGGTGGCATTAACGTGAATGTTAGTGTATATCCTTTTGAACTATGTTTTGATACTTTAGAAGTGATTTTTTTGTGCCCAAATATAGACATCTGGTGTTTGTGTGTGTTATTTCCAAAAATGGTATGAGAGTGTATACCCTCACATTTTTCAGCTTGTGTTTTTCACTCAATTTTATCTTTTTGAGATAAATCCTAGTTCATTCCTTTAAATGCTGTGTAAATATGCCATGCATTATTTATCCCTTCCTCCATTGATAGCCAGGCATAGTTATTTCTAAATTTTTTACCATTATAAACAGTGCTGCAGCGAACATCCTTTTGCACATGTCTGAGATTTGGCAAGATGCATCCTTACCTAGGAATGGAATTACAAGGATATGCATAGCTTCTGTTTTTCTAGATATTGCCAGATTACTCTCCATAATGGCTGAATCAGTTTATATACCTGACATATTTTTCATTTTGGATCAAAATGAAAAATCCGTAGCTAGATATGGATACAGAATACTTCAGATGGCATTGACTGTGTCCCAGACATTTTTTAATGCATTGAATTGTGGGAGCCGGTAATTGCCATTTAACCTGAACTGTAAAAGATTGAAGCAGGTCAGCTAGGTGCCAGGGGCTGGAGTGGAGGTTGGTGGAGAACTGGAACAGCTTGGCTGGAGACCGCAAATATCAGGGAAGAAAAGAGAACCAAGGAACCCCCAAGGGGTTGAATCTCTTCATGGGATTATGGATGGGCTGATGTGGAACCACCCAGAGAGATCTGACATACAAATACCCCAGCACCTGTCCTTCTCATTGTCCTCACTGGGGCTTTGGCTGGTCCTGCTTATTCAAAAATATAAAGGCCCTTAAACCTCTGCCACAAGCCTCCATAAAATAGCCCTATCAGAGGCCAAGCGCAGCAAACACAACTCACAAAGAGCTCGCTGTAGATGACTAGGGCTTCTGCCCTAAGCAGGTCACCATGGCTATGGGATGCCACCTTTCCTGGCTTGCAAAGATGATAAGGCTGCTCTGCAGCCTCTTGGTAATGGGGGAGGGGCCCTAGCTGTTGGTGCCTGGGCTGTCCCCTTGTAGGATGCAGGCTGAGCATCCTTCTCCCAACCCTGGTTTCCACGAACATCCTTAAGTGCCTGATTGCCTCTTACCTTGCTGCCTGCCTCTAAAGGCCAGTTAGTATCTGCATGCCCTCTTCATGTTTTACCACCACTGGAATGAACCAGCAAACTGCTGTGCTTTCCTACCCTCTGTGAATGGGCCAGAAGAAGGGAGGGAGGAAGGATGGAAGGAAGCTAGCAAGTGAATGAAGAGAGAAAGAAAAATCTTAACAAAGATTAGGTTCCCGCATTACCCAACCAATAATGTTACGGTAACTCAATAAAAATGAAGTTCAGCTGCAGGTGAAGTCGGTCAGGACACCAGGATGATGTGTTAGCGGGGCTGGGCCTAGGGTAAGGCAAGAGAAAGAACATTCGAGGAGGCAATGACCTGCAACAATCCTGAAAGTGGGGGCACTGGATGCTCTCCTGCCTCACACCAGTCCTGGCCCTGGCTGGGTTTAAATCCCCATTGCGGGGTCAGCATCCAGGCTTGAGTTCTTCCTCTCACTCCTTCAGCTGCGGACACTGATGGACAGTACCTGAGAAGAGGTGGGTTCAGTCTGTCTTGTTTGCTATCACAGACAATAGCTGGTATTGTATAGCTGTCAATGGGAAAAAGGGTTGCAGATACAGAATTATGTTTTAGAGAGAACTTTTCAGGAATGTGTCTGTTGGCACTTAGCATGGATAATTGAAAATTGCCCCCCTTCCTTTAACATCAGTAATTGAAAGCTGGCTCGGTATGACTGTGGCAAAATAGGAACAGGTGGGTTTGATTTGCTTAGGAATGGAAACTCAACTTTAGAGATTTCTTAGCATCTGAGCTCTCTGGGTTCTTAGATACTTTCTGGATGGCTGACTGGTGAAGCAGGTGTTGGTGTGGTGGAGCCACTAAGATCACATTTTTGTTTCAAGGAACCAGTCTTCCATTCCTGTACATGATCTCCTGACCATGCTCTGCAAATGCAGAGTAATTTTTAGCTGAATTGGGCAAGAATAATATTGGCCATGGAAGAGGTGCTGGGATTATCATCTTACCTCAGGTTTAGCTTTTCCTGTTCTTTTGCAAAACCGGTCTGCAGAAGACCTTTCCCTCCCTCCTTTAACTTGTGCTTTGCTGGGCAAAGTCAATTTGGAAAGAGTAGAGGGATGAGAGGACTCAGAGGATCTGTGGAGTTGGCAACAAAACAACTTAGGTGGAGAAAAATTTTTTTCTCTGTTTTGATGTACTGTGAAGTAAGCATTTTTTTCTCCTTTGGAGACTGCTGGAACAGAGACCTCCCCGTCTTTCTCCTTCTCTGTTTCTGCCCTCCCCTTCGTGTCTGGAAACACCTTCGTTTGCCGGCCTCCACTTTAGCCTTTGCTACCAGGCTAAGATTCTTTGGTCTTTGCACTTAGAATAGGAGAAAGGCAGATGGGGAGATCACCCAGGAAGCTCGGTTTGCCATTTTAGAGTTAACCGTGCTGTGCAGCTAATTTGATTATCACATTTAAGTGAAAACACCTGCAGGGCCTGCCAGACAGAGGACAGCCGGCCTGGTATTGTGGGCCCCAACAAACCCTCTCACTGTCAGACTGGATTAAATAAATATATTTTTAAACGTATGTGCCTTGTTCAGGCCTTGGAGCAAGCACTTGCATCGTCTCAGTGGCTCCTTGGGATGGAGCTACCTGTGCATTGGGCTCGTTTTGCTTTTGGATGACAGCCTCGGCCTGGCAGTAGCTGTGGAAATTGACCCAGTGGTGCAGTATGCCTAGGAAAGTGAGCTTGTTTGACACAACCTTTGCAGGGCCGGGGGAGAAGCCAGAGATAGGAGATGAAATGCAAAATTCTCCTGATGTCCGAAGCCTAGGCTCATATTGCCTCACATGGTCTTCTCCCCCTTTGAAAGACCAGCCAGCCGTCACATAGCTCCAGGGCACCTGGATGGGGAGGATCTGACGTGGAGCCTTAGCAGTGCGACCTACTTCTGGATGATGGGGGACTTTGAACTACTCGAACATGAGTTCCGATGGCCATTCTAGCAATAGTGCTCATCCTTCTGTTGCCTATAAGATGGCAGTTGGCCTGTTCTTTGAAGGACTGCTAGGATTCTTTCACTTATTCATTCTTCAGATGCTGGGGTAGCTATTATATGCCAATTGCTATTCTAGGTATGGGGATGTAGCAGTGCCCAAGACAAATAAATTCCCTGCTGCCCTGGAGCTTAAATTTTAATTGAGGAAAGAGGCAGATTTATTTACAAATACTCATTAAGCACCTACTCTGTATTTATGACCTGTAAATACAGTGGTGAATTAAATATTATGACATAGAAATATAGACTTAAATTTATTACAAAGATGACTTTAGGCCGTGTTACGTGCACTCGGGTGATGGTAAGCGGTTAGGGCCTTGGGGATGGGCGAGGAGCTGTGTTAGATCGAGTGGTCAGGGAAGGCCTCTCAAGGAGGTAACCTTTAAGCCACCACCTGAATGATGTGAGAGAGCAAAGCCGTGTGAAGAGATAGAGGAAGGTCCTTCCAGGAAGAAGGAACAGCAGGTGCAAAGATCCTGAGAAAGGAACTTGCTTGGCATATTAAAGGCACAGTACGAAGGTCAGTGTGGTATAGCTGCGTTTGGAGAGCTAAGCAGGGGCCAGACCAGATATGGGTTTGGGGGCCACAGTAAGAAGTTTGGATTCCATTCTAATTGTAATGGGGAGCCCCAGGGAGTTCAGGGGGAGAGTGACATGATCTGTGGTGGTGCTGTTTCTATTCCCAGGATCACCCTGCTTCACTGGACAATGAGCAGCATGGGGGCCAGAGTGAAGTCAGAGGTGGGGCTGATGCAGTAGTGCAGGCGGAAGGTGCTGGGCTGGGCTAGGGTGGCAGTGGTGGACGTGCTGAGCAGTGGGCACTGGTGGGGTATGTTTTTGGTGAAAATAGGGCCAACAGGACTAACCGATGGGCTAGAAGCAGCGTGGAGAGGAATGAAGGGCGACTCCTGGCACCTTCTGTGGGGGAGAAAGGGAGGTCTTGTTTTGTTGTATTGATGTGCTGGGACAGGCAGGTGTCAGCGGTGAAGCTATCAAGAGTTCTATTAAGAGCTCTTGGTGAATAGATCGTTTTTCTTTCCTCTGTATCAACCATGGGACTCATGTGCTCGCTGTGGGTGGAGGAGAGGGGTCCCAGGACAGTCCTTCGGCACTGCAGCATTTGTAGGTGGGGAGAGGAGGGTCTAGCAGTGAAGTCAAGAAGGAACAACCATGATCAGAACAGAGCTCCTGGGACTCACACCTTAGAAAATAAACCAAAGTCGAGCTTCGAAAGACTAAGCTGCTGTTTGTGAAATCAATTGCTTAGTTTATTTAAGGTAATGACCCATGTTTTCCACTGATGAGATTGGAAATGACATAGTGTTTAATAGTGGAAGCCCTGGGGTCACATAGAACTGAGTTCAGACTCCAGTTATAGTGTCAGCTGGGGGACCTCCTATAGATTACCTGCATTCTGAGGATGGTGAGGACAGAGGTGTCCTCCTTTATAAAATGGGGAGACCAATAGGGTACACCTCAGAGTCGTGTCATGAATATTGAGTTGGTGTGTGTAAAGCACATGTCCAGTTTCTGGACTCAAAAATGGCAGCTTTGACCTCATTAACCCTTTCTCCGGGTTTTCACCAGAGATGTTTGATACTTTGCAGAATATTGCATTTTGTACTTTGCGTTTTGGGGTCTTCCTTTGCTATTTATAACTTCTGTTGGTATCTGTTGTTGGCTCTCAGCTTGGTGGTAATGCCCTGATTGCTTTAGCCTTGACACTTGCCCTAATCCCCAAGACAATAATTTTGTCACCCTGAAGTGTTAGGAGAAATTCTTTCAGGGTCAATGAACAGCGTATCGTCTTTGGACTGTCGCAAGAATATGGAGTTGTATTTACCATTGCCACCCAGAGAGAAAAGTTCCCGTCACAATTTTTCCTTGCTCAGAAGTCGTGGGGAATAACAATTTATTTCCAGGAATTTATGAGAAACATAAAGAATTGAATAACAAAATCACCTTGAATTTGTTGAAGACCTACTATATGTCTGGTACTTTAGATTTCTAGTATCTACTGTCATTGCAAAAATCCTCAAAAGCAGATATTGGAATTTTTAATTTACAGAGAACATTGAGATTCGAAGAGTTACATAACTTGCCCAAAGTCACACTGCTGCTAAGTTTCGAAGTTAGGGTTTGTACCCATGCTTCTGAGTCCTGATCCTTTTTTCTGACTATACTCTAGCTACACATAAGCATAATGGTAGATCTGAAACCAAGATGATGGTGTGTAGCTCACTGTCGGCAGACCTCTCCTTCTCATGTATTTTATTTCCCTTTGAATTTCATAAAACGAGATTATTCCTTTTCAAATGACAGATCATCTTCTTTTGTCTTTTTCCCCTTAATCACAGGTGGCATTGTTTCCTAGATGTGATCTAGTTTAAACGATGAGTAATCGAAGCCATGAGTAATAGCTACCTTCCTTAGGAAGCTGGTTTATCATTTAGAAATACTTCTGAAATTCTGGCTTCATTTCTGCCTCAAGAGTACACTCTAGTAACTGTCTCAATGGTCAGTTTTGTTGTAGCCAAATTGATCTGTCTCTCTTTCTCCCCTTCTCTCCACTCTGATGTTCCTTATGAGGTGGGAGGTCAAGTCTTATTTGTCTGAGAATCCCCAGCATCTCTTACTTTTAGACTCAGATGCAATATATCTTTATCCCATCTTATATCTTGGGAGTGTCTCGTAAGAAGGCCCTGAGACACTTTATTTGCAAAGGACCAGTTTCATGTCATTACATGTGACAAAATTCAGGCATGATTTTAGAGCAAACGACATTCTTCAAGATAAGATGAGACCCTTTAGTTCTTTCCGTCCCCACTTTATTGAAAGTAACTGGCAGGATCCAGCCGTCTGTGCCACTGACTTTTACATCGTTCCATCAGCCCAGCCCATCCAGATGCACTCACAGTATGGTGAAAACTATAATTGAGTGGGAATTTAACAGCCCGAAAAAGTCTCTGCCTTTAATAACCTGACCGTGGGGGATAAATTAATTTTCTGGGAGATTTGAGATCATAACCATGGTCACAGTATTCCCTGTCATTAAAACTTAATCCTACTTTTAAAAATTAAAAAATAAGTTTTTTCATCATCTGCCATTAAAATAGAAAAAGAAAAGAAAACGAGAATGAGACAGATCTGGCTGTCTGTGCCCAGCCGTGGGCTCTGGATTCTCATCAGCCTGCGCTGGTAGACTTGCCGGTGGTTCGTAGAAATGAACTTGGAATGCAAAGAAAAGTTGCTCACTCCCTTTTTTCCCCCTTAAGCAGGATGCATGGCGTGCTGATGGGAAGTTTGGCAGGAGATCTGGGGAAGGTTTACAGCCTGAGTTTCCACAGATTTGGAGGGAAGCGTGCTTTTAACCAAAAAGGAGCCCTGCCCTTTTCCCTGCCCTACTTACAGCTGAAGTCTGCCTTCTCCAGTGTGGCATACAAAGGCACCCTGTGATCTGGACACTTCTTCCTCTCCTGCCTCCCCTTCTCCACTCCACGCCAAAGACCCGCTGCTCTGCGAATAACCAACTGTTTGCAGTGCCCGCAGACACACATCTCTGCCTTTGCTCCTGCCAGTATCTCCATCAGAAATGCTCTCTGCACAGATGGAACTTGGTGTCCCCCACCCTGTGCATTGTGCCATGGCCCCTGAAACCCTTGACTCCCTTTTCTTCCTCTCTGTTGCAGGACAAGCTTCTTGATGACAGGCCCAGTGTCTGTCACATCATCTGTCCCACTCCGCCTGGGGCCTGGCCTACTACAGGTGCTTGACAGAACATCCTCTGGTGGTAGAGAGTGGGGAAGCTGTTCACCAGATACTTTCACATACACATGTGATTACAAACCCAGGCAGAGTACAGGGTCCCCAATTTGGGGACATAGAGGTGGGCAATCTAAGGAATTCGAGAAATTAGTTGGCTAAGGAAGAAGACAAGAGGAAAGAGCCTTCCAGACAATGACAAGTGTGATGGGGAGCAATGGAATTGGAGTACAGGGAGGAAGAGGCCAAGGTGGTGATTAGCTTAGGAGAACTCGGCAGAGGTGATAATATATCTGCATAGGATGACTAATTTTTACGTGAAGTAATTAGAGTTTTGTAGCTAGACAGGCAACACAGAAAGTCAGATCCTATTCAGGCTTTCCTTGTTCCAGATGTTGAGGCTGGTGGAGGCAGAGTGCTCCAAAGCATTTGTTCGGCTAAACGAAGTGTGTGTCCCCTTGGGCTGGATCTGAGTGGGGGCCGGAAGTTAGCTGAGGATTGCCAGCCTTGAAGTGGTTGTGGGTGCGAGGAAGGAAGCGAACCTCCTTAATCGAAAGAATGCCCTGAATTTCAGACTCATTGGAAACATCTTGGTTGCTCAGATTGTCTTTTTTTTCCGATGGCTTCCTGTAATATTTAAATAATTTTGGTTACACTTGTCCCTATTATGTAGGGAAACTTTAACCTCTTAAGGCTGAGGCATTGCTCGTCAGGGATTTTCTCAAAGACACAAGACGAAACTCTTGTTTTCATCCTCGTCTTTGGCTGGTCATGTGGGATTCCATATAGCAGCTGCTAGTGTGGCTTCCATGACCTGTAAAAGACCAAGAAATTGATCATATCTTTGTTGGAAGAATGTTTTTCTCTCTGGGAGTATCTGCAAAAAGAATTGTAAAGCTGAATGTAGCCATTCAGAGAGCGAGGAAACTGCCAGTCCTTCCTGGCACTGCTAAAATGATACAAATGCGGTGTTGGTCATTTTTCTAGGATTTTGAGCCAGGGGGAGGAGGGGAATAAACTTGGGCCTCCATTTTTATTTTTAGTGTATCTTACAAGCAACTTTCACCAGCACACACGAGTCCCTGAAGTGATGAGAAAGCAAGCGATAATTTCAAAGAACTATAAATCCTAATGCTGGGTTCCCTTCACCATAGACATTTTAGTCTTAAAGTGCTTACTGCTCTATGGTTTATTATCTGGAGATCAAGCTAGTCTTCTTTGTATTAATCAAGATGTTCCCTGCCCTGTTAGCACTTTAGGCTGCTGCTGAGAGGCTTTGAGTATAATTTCTCTTGTCCCGCCTAAGCCCACGTTGTGATTCTGCCCTCTGGAGGGTGGGGGTGTTCTTATTGCCATGGGACTCATTTCAGTCTGTACAGAGGAGGCTGCTGGGCATGACTGGCTCTTCCCGCGCTCAGATATCCACGAATGCCGAGCCACACTGCAGTTTTGAATCCCTCTCTCTCTAACACACTCAAGTATTTACTGGTATCATCTATGCGGTGCATCTCCTTCAATGCAGTCTGCTGAGTTTTACAAGTGCGCTGGGTCATGTTCCAATAAGTTTTCCAAGCACTAGATAACAAAGCGTTTGTCAGGATCCTTGGCATTGTGACCCACGTTTATTATTAGGGCCCTCAAATACACTGTGCCTTAAGATTTGTGCAGAATCCAGGCTGCAGTCACTGCATCTTTGCAGTCCAGACCTCCCTGGTAACGAGGACCCTCCGAGGCACGGAGACGTTAGTTGCTGCGATTTCTTACGTGCATTCAAATTAAGGTGTTGCAAGCCTGCCCTGCTGATTCACACTGTGGGGAACCAGAGCTGTTGCCACTTGTGCTGTAAGAACTTGGTTCTTTCATTGGAATTAAAGGAATTTGCCCTTCAGCGACTGTAAAAGGATGAGTATCTAACTGTTGTGTTTGTTTTGAAAACAGTTTAGTGCCGGAAAGGCAGAAAGGCGTACCTGATAGAGTTCAGGAGAGTAGAGTCTCTTCCAACCTTTCTGTCTACTCGTGACCAAACTGAGTATATGCCAGGCCCTGATGCCTGGCACTGGGCTCCCCATCCCCTCTCCGTTCCAGCCCACAGTGGCCTCCTCTGAGTTCTTCAGACATGCCCTCCTCCTCTGCCCACGGACCTTTGTCTGTTACCTGTGCCAGAATGCTCCTCCTTCATCCCATTAACTCTGACCCATTCTTTAGAACAGTGAATTCTTCCCAAACATGAATCACCTGGGACGCTTGTTAAAATGCAGATTTTTCTTCAGTAGGTCAGGAAGGAGCCTGGGATCTGGTATTTCTAATAGGGTCCCAGGTGAAGCCAGTGCTACTAGTCCTCTAGGAATCCTTCCCCTGTCCTCAATTAAGTCAGAGTCCCTTATTGTGTGTGCTTCTTACGTTGTATACTTTTTCTTCACAGAGCAGTCTTTACAACTGCGTATTTTCTTTTATTTATGCCATTTTCCGATTAATGTTTATCTTTTCTGCTGAACTATAAGCCCTGTGAGTGCAGGGACCACCTGTGATCTTTGCTCATCCTTTTGTTCCCAGGACTGATCACGGTACAGCATATAGGTTTGCACTATATATTCACTAGGTTGGACAGGGAAATAGAGTCTGTTGTATTGATCGTTGACAGAATGGTTAAACACATTGTTCTGAGATGCCGTGAAGATCATAAAACACAGGGCTTTGGGCCAAATTATTAAAATCAGTCATGGTCTTCATTATTCTCAAAGAAAGAGCTTACTGGAATATTTAAATTTCATGTAACACAATAAGAACCCAAGGTAATCTTAGACTGAAAAAAACTCTGTGGAAAGTACATGTCTCTTTGTCTCCACGCTGTGAAGGGAGATTATGTCAGATCGGCTGAACTCTTGACTTAAGAGTTTCAAGGTACTATATTCTTGTTTTTTAATTGAGGTAAAATTCACATAACATAAATTAGCCATTTGAAAGTATACAATTCAATGGAATTTAGTACATTGGCAATGTTATACAACCATTCCCTCCAATTCCAAAAACCTTTTCATCACTCCCAAAGGAAAACCTGTCCAAGGTACAGTCTTCTTAACTCAGCAATTCTAAAACTTTTTGGTCCTGGTACCTCTTCACATTCTAAAAAACTATTGAGAGGCCGGGCGCGGTGGCTCACGCCTGTAATCCTAGCACTCTGGGAGGC
>CAUYSK010060465.1:0-10665 GCA_963575035.1 Avahi laniger
ATGCCTGTAGTCCCAGCTACTCGGGAGGCTGAGACAGTAGGATTGCTTGAGACCAGGAGTTTGAGGTTGCTGTGAGCTAGGCTGACGCCACGGCACTCACCCCAGGCAAGAGAGTGAGACTCTGTCTCAAAAAAAAAAAATAAATAAAATAAAAAAAATAAAGTCCTACTAGGTTTAAAAAAGAAGACTTTTCCAAGTACAAACAATGATACTTATTACTTATATACCTTTAGGTATAAATATTAAATGGTCTACAAGAACACAATTTCACTCTATTGATTTCAGCTGTCAAAATGATAAAATGTAACTTTATTTCCTTCCATTATAGGAAGCTTGTCAGGCTGTCATAGAGAGTGATTAAGGGACTGGTATCAAAAGAAGAGACAGAGAACACACTAGAGAAGATGAAAATTTAACCAACATCTAAGCAAAATGGCAAGCTACTTAGAGAACTTAACCCAAAATAAGAGCATGATTAAAAATCAAATAGAAAAACATAGTGCTTGGTTACAATTTTAAATAAAAGGAGTTATGTTTATCATCTGAAGTTCCCAAATTATATACAGAATTTTATCTATTTGCAAATACAGATTAAATCTTCATGTCTGTTTCTTCAGGATTAAATTGCTCTTTTGAAAGTAAATACCAATATTATGGAAGTTTCAAGGGAAAAAGGAAAGACAGAACAGGGAGATATGATCAGAATACAGAAATTAATGTATTAATGTGATTTCTACACTTGAAGGATGTTAGAATTCAAAGCTGAGAAAGGAGGGGTTAGATATTGTCTAACATCAAGTTGAGAACGCAGGATGAGGAGTAAGTATCTTAGGAAGGAAGAGACAGCCTCATATAAGAAGTAGGGAGCCCAGAGAATGTGGTAATGGCTGCCTTAGGGCATCAGATATTAAATCTTCTGTAGCTAGTGATACACATTAAAAAATGTAAATAACAATTAATGAGATTTAGAAAAGGCCCTGACCAAAGTGTAGTCAGGTACAGGGAACCACAACAGGGGCAAGAAACTAAATGCCTAGTAACCAAATGTAGACTCAATTAGTCAGCAGTAAGTGAACAAGTCAAATGTAGGGTACCTATTAATAAAATTCAGGGCAGGCATAAATTTCATATTTCAAATGCTCAAAGATTAAGGACCAGGCAGGTATTAAATGAGTTGTGACAGCAGAAACTAAAGAGAGTATGCAGAGTTGAATTAACAAATAAAAGTTTAGAAACAGGCTAACATTTAGGTGGCACTGTGACAGCAATTTATGTAGATTAATTCATATACTCCTCAAAATGACTCAACAAAATTAATGACATCCTCATTTCACAAGTGAGAATACTGAGGTTAAGTCAGATAACATTTTTAAAGCCAAGGAAACAGCAAGCCATAGAATGGGAATTCTAGAATTTATTCATCCTCCCAAGCTTCTGCCATATCACCAGGCAAAGAAATTGCACAACTCAGGACTTTTAAAAATCTAGGAAAATAGCCTGGAAAATGTGTAAGAACTCTGAAATAACATTTGCTTTAGTGTGGCAGCATTTGTACCATCCATAGCTAGCCGGTGAAAGGCCTGCAAAAGGTAATGTGAGAACAGTCAGAGTTCCGCCACAATCCTGTAAGCATCATTGTGACTTGGTGATGGGTGCATTTCCTAAGTGTTCTTTGGAAATATGTTCCACAATCCATCTTTCTGGAGTGTGGGACTCATTTTTAATGAGTATATGCACATTCGTAGGTTTGGAGAATGTTAGAGAAAAAAATGACTTTAAAAGATCTATGTATTTTTTATATGAGAAAATGGAGATTAAGACAGGTTAATTTACTTAATTTTTGACAAAAGTACAAAAATACATCTGTCCAGGGCCAGAAAAAAAAAATGCTGGGAGCGTTTCTTTGTTAATTTGCTCCCAATTTGATATTTATGAGAAAAGATATTTATAACATTGAAGAAGAATATTAACATACCTATGGTGCTATGTATATTTATTCATGAAGTTTGTGTCTAGATGATATTAATTTCAGATTTCCTTTAAGTTTTCAAAGTAATTTTGAATAAGAAAATTACATAAAAATAATACTATAAAATATAAGCAATTATTTTTCATGATGTATTAGTCTTGTGATTAAGAGACTTTGCCATTAGGAGAAAACTATAAATTAATCTCTAAGAAAGCTAATTTAGTATTACAGCTTTTTTTAATGGATTGAATTGTGTTCCCCCAAAAGATATGTTGAAGTCCTAGCCCCTAATACCTCAGAATGTGATGTTATTTATAGATAGTTTTTACAGAAGTAATTACTATAAGTCAAGAAACACCAAGGTTTGACAGCCACCACCAGAAGCTAGGAAGAGGCAAGAAAGAATTCTCCCCTATATGTTTCAGAGGGAGCAGGCCCTGTTGACATTTTGTTTTTGTACTTATAGCCTCCAGAATTGTGAGACAATCTTTGTTGTTTTGAGACAACCAGTTTTTGTTACTTTATTATGGCAGCTCTAGAAAACTAACACATCGTTCATCAAAATATAAATTCACTGTTCCAACATTTGTGCCACAATTACAAAATTTAAGAGTCAATGTAATCAAATGTCACATCTTTAGCATGCTCCTTCTTATCTTTCAATATCTTCTAATTCTGTATTTTCTGATTATAACATCTGCTCTCTCCCAGAAGTTCAAATTGAATCATTATGTCTCTCCACTCTGTATTGACTTCCTGTCACGTACATACACACACACACACACACACATACACACACACACACACACACCCAGTGGAACATAGAGTATTTTAGTTAAAATCATATGATCAGGGCACTCAGAGCTTGGGTTACCAAATATTTGTAGTTAAGAGAGAGTTCCTCAATTCAACACTAAGGCATACATAAATTCCCAGAAATGAGTATAGATACACAACACTAAACATATATTTCAGGCTGAACATGACTCATGAATTCTTGGCAGATGCAGAACTCACAGGGTCTTTCTGTGCCTCAGGGCCATTATCAAGAATGTCATTATAAACTTATCAGAGATTTGTATTGTAATAGAGCTGTTGTCAGACACAGTTTTATAGCTGATAAAAATTTCTGATAAGCTACCTCCTTGTAGCATGTCCAGAAAAACTGGTTGGCATAATTCCCCTTTATTTATCTTTAGAGAGGCTTAAGATACTCTCTGTTTAATAAAACTAATTATCGAAATAAATAAAAATACTCAAATGTATCAGCAAATCCTGTTGGCATGACTTTTAAAATATATCCAGAATCTGACCATTTCTCAAGCCTCCATGGCTGACAGACTGGATTGAGCCATGGCCATTTTTCACTGGGATTAGGGTGTTAGCCTCAGAACTGGTCTCGCTGCAAGTCTGCCTGCTCAGTGCCACTCTTTGGTCTATGTTCTCCACAGGGCAGCCCAAGTGGTGACTCAGACCATTTCACTTCTCTATCCAAACCCCTGGAATAATTTTTTGTTTCCCTCAGAATACAAGAAAGCTCTTAAAATTGTCAAAAATTCTTGGAATCTGATTTGTTCCACTTGTGCCCCCTTACCTGTTATCTATCTGACTTGAATCCTCTGCAAGTCTCCCACTCCCTTCCTGCTCATCTGCACTGGCTCCTCTGATGTTCTTAGAAAATGCCAACACGTGCCTCCCTTAATACAGCGCTGGCTGTTGACTCCGTGGGATGTTCTTCCTCTCTGTTGCTACACGGCTAGCTCTCCTCTTCAAGTTGGCTTCCTCAAAGACGGAAATGTTGACCATAGAATTTAATAGTGCTGTCTCTAACCCATCAACCTGGAACTTGTGATACCCCACACTTGATCTCCTTGTACTTTTTCTTTTATCCATAGAGGTTATCAAATTTTATCTATTTCCCTCTCCCTCTCCCGCAATATATATATACACACGTATGTACATACACACATATGAGACATATATGTAAAAGACATATATACGAGATAATACTATGTATACTTTCTTATTTATAACATGCTACATAGATGCTATATATATAACATGCTATATATTAATAGAAAGAAAAATTTATTATGCTTAGTGTTTATTATCTGTCTCTCTCAACTAGAAATTAAGCTGGGGGGGGCAGAAACTCTTTATCTAAATAGTTACTATGTTACTAAAAAGTAACATATCACTCACACCATAAATAGTATCCAGGACATGGTGAGCCCTTTATAAAATATGCTGCCAAATGTAACATGGTTCTTAAGGAAGAACATATGTTATGCTAATCACTGTTACACTTAGATGATAACAATGTCAAGGGGTTTGAATAATATCTTAATTATCGACATTAAATAACATCTCAAAATATTGCTGATTGATGTTTATTAAAGTGACAACTTGTCACGCTGAACTGCATGTTTCAAGTATAAATAGATACTTGCCTCCCAAATGGGAGGCAACAGAAATATATTTTTATTAATTTCCTATGTACAAGTGGCTGAAAATAGTAAATAGAATTGAGAAAAACTATGTCTGTGAGCGGCAAGTTTTTCTCCTCATTAGCAGAATTCGATATACTGGCCCTATGTGTGAGCAAAAGAGTGTGAGTCTCAGGTCTTAACTCCAGTTTTGATCCCTGTTCCCTTGCTTTCCCCAATTCTGTTCGGGCCTCCCTCAATATGTGGAGTGAGAGATGCCATTTACCAGAAGCCCACCCAAGACCTTCCCTAGGATGGGAGTCAATGAAGACCTGAAGGACGTGAAGGATAAGCAGAATCTCACTTCCTTCACTGAACAGTATGTGAGAAGGAAAAGTCCATCATATTTGGATTTGACAAACTCAAATTCCAATGCCAACTCGCTTATAAACTGAGACACCTGAGCCAAAATAGTCATTGCCTATTTTTCATCTGCAAAGTTGTGCAGAGTCCAGATCTTCAACCCTAGGTCATTGTCATTTGTCAAGTTGGTATTGAATAAATGGCAGTTACTGTTCTTACAATTATAACGTCTTTTAAACCAGGGATGTTAGTTTTTATTCTCATAAAACCCAGAGATGCCCACTGATGATTACCTGTATTGTTTCTTGGTCAAACCATTTCCTCCCTATGACTGTCCTCCTCTAGCCTTATTTTAACACTGAACCAGGTCACAGGACTGGGTTATTGCCTTAGGTCCTCCACTTAGAATATGGAATGCACATCCTCATTCATAGCCTCACTGTAGAACTGATATTCTGGCCTGAATTTCTGCTGTGCTAAATTCTTGGTCAAGAACAGACAGCTGTTCGCTAAATGAATGCTGCTTCCTGGACATCTGGAATCAAGCCCTGTACTGATTGATTACTTAGAAATAAACCATGGCCTTCTACCTTTATATGTCTCACTAACTGCCCAGTGTCTCCTGGTATCAAATCACTTACCTACCCCAAATCACACTTAGCCATGGTTAAGTTGATAAATTCTTGGGATTATTACATGTTGAGCTGTCCAGCATATTCCTTGGGGCCAGATAGTTTAGCCTTATTTCTTCAGTCCTGGGGTGTTCTCCACCCCAACTCTACCTCCCACCCCCAGACTTCTACATGTCCACAGCTTATATTGCTCCATTTATTGCTATGCTGTTTTACAGCTAAGTCTTCCTAACCTGTTATTAACTTTACAAGTCTTTGGGACAATTTAAGATAGGTGTTTTATAGCCTTCCCTGGGATCTCCATCACTACAGCAAACCTTTGGATAAGGTATTGTATCTATTAACCTATGACTCTTATCCTGAAAGAGCCTAAATACTGCTGAGAGAAACTAACAAAAACAAGTTACCAAAGTCAAGGTGGCATTAAATTATGCAAAATGTTCTATAGAAGCAAGGATAAAGGGAAAAATTAAATCTTCGAGTGTTTTTATTATGTCTTCCAATAGGAAGTGATATTTGAATTGGGCCTCAGGATAGGAATTCTGAAAAACTGGGCAATAAAGGAAGTTTCTGAGGAGGGTCTATGAACACTAAAGCACAGAGTGGTGCAGCTGTATGACAGGATTCAGAAATACTTAGTCATAAAATAGGGTAGGAGTGGATGGTAGAGAATGACTTTAGATGACGCAATCAAGGCTGAATAATATAGTTGGAATGCTGAGGATTTTAAACCTTTTCTTATAAAAATGAGTAACTATTGTAGCTTTCAAAGCAGAAGAATAAAAAATTATATATATATATATGCATTACTTTCAGAGGTGTACTTATATATACACACATACACCTCTGAAAGTAATGTGGAAGACAGAAAGAGACTAGAAATAGGTAGTCCAAGATAGAATTTATAGTAAACTTTTGATAAAACAGTTTACTCTGAAGCTTAGAAATGTAGATGAACGTAAGTTTCACCTGAGAGATGAATTAGGGTAAAGAAATTATAGGTAAGAAGAGAGATGGAGGCTTTGGTGTTGGAGAGATAAAAATTTTATCTCAAGTTTAAAGTATTTCAGAGACATATTAAATAGGTAAAACATGTTCGATAGTCAAAAATGAAGACAGCCTATATCTCTGCACATATTTGAAGCCATTGAGTATAAGTGTTATATCTCTAGAGAGAAAACGTGGAATAAAGGAATGAAAACTGATAAAAGAAGTGTGAAGGGTGCGTGGAAAGGAAGGAAAAAAAAACAAATGGGAAAATTCTGAGAATGAACCCTGAGGATTCTGATAGTTAAGAGGTCAGCATGCGAGAAGTCCATGCATGAAACTGGGCTGGCAGAGGGGAAAGGGAATTACAGAACAGCGTATCCAGGAACAGGGCCACACACAAAATTTGCTGAGCTGAGTGGAAAACGCAGGACCATTGTTTAAAAAATCAGGAAAAATGTACCATTAAAAGTATTGAAATACAAAGCTTTTTCTTTTTCCCATGGCTTTTCTCTCATCTTTTCATGGTATTTTTATTTGCTGTTTAACGTCATTCTAGGCAAGAAAAATTAAAATTTTCAATTACTAGCATAAATGTTACCATTCATCTTTACAGTGCACACTGCCAATTTAAATGGCAAATAAATATATGATAATTTAACTGTTAGGAGAAACATCAAAATTATGTAATTTGTATTTCATAGCTCATGCATGCATTTTGTTCTTAACAGTGAAACACAAAAAGAAAAAAAAAAAAAACCCGAACTCAACCGCTTTTATTTTACTTCTTGAAATGTGCACATTCTAACAACACTTTGTAGCAGCCAGTGGTGTCCATAACATCCTTACCTTTGAGTCACACTGAACTCCTACACACCATGGTTCACCAAGTGTGGGGTCCTTTACACAGGAAGTCCTGTGTGACTACGTAGGTCTCATACCCCTAAATCCAGTCCTCAGACACAGATGTGAGGACTTCACAAAAAGCAGACAATGGGTATCTACCACTGTCTATGTCTTCATGCTAGAGCTCCATCAGAGTGGTGCAGAAGCCAGGGACACATAAGGCTGAAGATGGCACAATAGGATTAAGCAGGTTTGAAATCTGAACTGTTCTGAGTCCATGTATGGCTGTTACTGACACTTTGGCCAGGAAAGTAAAATATACCAAACTGAGGGTTGTAAAAACTCACACATATAGTTATACCATATGTTGGCAGAAATGCAAATATATGTTTGAAAACCTTAGGATATAAACATATGATTCAAAAAACCCTAGGATATAAAGATATGATTCAAAATAAACAGAAATGAAAAAAATATGTGATTGCTTTAAAAAGATATAGTTCATATTTCAACACATCTGGGCCGAAACAAATAAGCAAGCAAACAATTACACTGCTATCTGATGCCTGTCACAAGGTAAATAGTCAATAAATATCTGAATATTGAATAAAATGATGTGATTAATTCCATTCCATCTTTCTTTTTATTTCACTAAAAAGTAAAGAATGCTATAGAAATGTTACTAATGACTTCAACATCAACATAATAATTTAATCAAAAAAATGTGGATGGCATGTTTGAACACATTAAAAAATATATTTGTGTTGTTCCATGAAATATAAGTAATTTTTTCAATTGATTTCCTGTAACTATCATTATGCAATGATTTACAATAATTTTCTACATGAATATATTTCTTGACATTCTTGTAAAAATTTTGTTTTGATCTAATACGAATAAACTAGTCAAATATGCTTCTTGAAATATTTTTAATTCCTCACTATAAAAACGTATTTGCAAAAACATATTTTGTTCTGTGAATAAAAAGTATGTACTCATGTAACTTTTAGAAAATAAAAATAAATATTAAAAGTATTATTAATGCACTATAAGAATTAGGTATGCATGAGTGGTGTGCATATACATGTGTATTTATAAATATGCTATATATGTGCTTTTATCATTTTGTTTTACAGAATGAGAAAAATAATTATCCATGTCAATATTTAATAAAGTCATCATGTTAGGACAATGGTTGTTTCCAAATATTTATTATGTTAAAAATATCCAAATAATATAATTTTGGTTATATCAGTAATAGTTTTCTGAAATTGATATTATGATATTTTAAAACTCTTTCAATTTCTGTTAGCAAATAATCCTATAGAAAGACAGTGCCAGTTTACTCTTCCACCAATAGAGTGGAGTGTCTTTACTGTGTCTTTTCCAATTCATTACAATTGGAAAAAAAAAAATTCACAAATGGATAGTTAAAATTTGTGTCTCATTTTAAATTTTATATTTTCAATTGCTTTTAATGATTTTAAATATATTTTTACTATCTATAGTTTTCATTTACAAATTGGTTTGCTATTCTAGTGGTCAGTTTATTCCTTTGATTTGAAAGAGCACTTGATAATCACATGTCTAATTTATAAGGCAAAACATTTCTGCATATATTTGCTTTAACTATGTTTATAATCATTTTTGTCTTAGAATGATTAGTCTTCTATAAAATGTATTCACTATCAAATTTATTTATAATTCTTTATTTTTGCTTTTAGGCTTAAAAAATTTCCATTTAGAGATCAAATAAATATTAACTTTTATTTTATTCAGACTAATGTTTTACTTTGCAATTTTATCTAGTTAATCCACAGAGAATTTATTCTGTTGTGAAGTGTAGAGAGAGAGTTTTCAAAATAACATAATGCATCAACACAATTTAATAAATACTAAAATCTTCATGGATTAAAAATCCTCCCTTTATTTAATTTTATATATAGCATGCATATCTGAACTTTCTATTTTATTTCCTTATATCTGCATTTCTGTAACAATATAATATTTTAACTATAATTTTTTTAATATATTACATAAACATGTAAGCTTTTTTATTGCCCTGTTCAACATTTCTTTGGTTATACTTTTGCACTTTAAAATGACTCAGTCAAGTTCTAAATGTTATCCTATTTGGATTCGTTTGAAATTTCTTTAGAGTTTTCAAATGTTTTATATAATATTAAAAGCTTACGTTTCTAAGCCTGAAAATTAAGACACCATATCTTCATTTATATATTTTTATGGTCTGCAGTAAATTTTACCTTTTAAACTTCATTCTGTATGGTCTTAAGAAGCAGTCATTTGTATTTTTTATTTGTTACTCTTTAACATTTCCGTAGAAACTTAATCCCCAATGCAGCAGATTTAAGAAGTGGGGCCTTTAGGAGATGATTGGGCCATGAGGGCTCCTCCCCTCATGGGGTTAGTGCCTTACAAAAGGGCTAGAGGAGTGAGTTCAACCCTTTCAATTCTTTTGTCACTTGAGGACATCTAGAGGTCCCAATCTATGAGAAAATGACCTTCACCAGACATCAATGAAACCTGTCAGCACCTTGATCTTGAACTTCTCAGCCTCCAGAACTGAGAAATAAACACCTAGTCTGTGGTATTTTGTTATAACATCACAAATGGACTAAGACACTTAATGAATTTTTCCATTAGATTTTCTAGATGACATGTAAGAAATAAATCTACATATGTATATAAGGCATTTTGACTTGTTAATGAGTTTAATGGAACCACCTCTTCTGTTTCAGCATTAAGAATGACATTAAATATTGTTGTGAGCTATGTATATTTTGATATGTTTGTTTGGGAAATATTAATAGATGATAAAAAGATTTGTAGATAATATAAATTCCTTAGGAAAGAAAAGCAAGAGAAAAAAATAAACACATAATAAATTTCAAATTGAGTGTTAAAGTCTTTAGCTAACGAAGTGGTAAATTATATTATTAAATATCCTACATTGGCTCATCTTTTTATTCCTGAAAAAATATACCTTTTTAATTTATTAGAATTTATTTAACATTGTACTTTTTTTTCTTTTAGCAATACTTTATTTTTATTATTATTTTTTTATTTTGGCATATTATGGGGGTACAAATGTTTAGGTTATGTATGTTACCCTTGCCCCCCTTCCCCCCCCCCCGTCAGAGCTTCAAGCATGTCCATCCCCCAGATGGTGCGCATCGCGCTCGTTATGTATGTATATACCTGTCCCCTCCTTCCCTCGCATCTGTCGGATGCCAGATAAATTTTGTTCCTATTGTGCACTTAGGTGTTGATCAGTGAAGCCAATTTGCTGGTGAGTACATGTGGTGCTTATTTTTCCATTCTTGGGATACTTCACTTAGTAGAAGGGGTCCCAGCCCTATCCAGGAAAATACAAGAGGTGCTTTATCACCATTGCTTCTTACAGCTGAATAGTACTCCATGG
>CAUYSK010060466.1:0-11982 GCA_963575035.1 Avahi laniger
GAACCACAAGGGGCAAGGAGAGAGGCACCCTGGCTGGGCCCCTTGCGCTTAGAAGGAGCCAGACCCCAGGACACACCAGGCACAGCCAAAGCCCACCTGGCTCTGCAGCCAGGGGTGCCCTCGGCGGATTCCGGGGACCACCGAGGGAGGGGAGCTCACAGTCTGGGCAAATGCTCCTAATTGCCCAGGGTCAGCGGGTCGCTGAGCTAATCCTCCCAAGGACGTCAGGGGGCTCTGCCATCGCTGAGGGGGCCTTCCGGAATTCTCTGGAACCCAATCAAGCCCAATTAGCCAGAAAGGCAGGAATGCGGGCTGGGGCCAGGCCAGGGCTGGAGGGCTTCTCGGCTGGAGACAGGCCCGGCCCAGGGACTGTGTCACTTGTGGAAACAGGCCATGGGCCCAGGCCCCGTCCAGGGCAGGAAGGGGGGAACCCAGGCTCGGGCACAGGGTCTCTCTGTTCAGTGGGCCTTCGGCTGTGGGATCCAGTGACGTGACCCTCTGTGGTTAATTTGATGTTCTGCTCCTAGGGCCAAGATCGTCAAAAAGCCACATTTCAGTAAGGCAGACAGAGAGGGACAGATACTGTGTAACTGCGCTTCTCTGAGCCACCTGGGACAGGCAAATTCACAGTGACAGAAAGCGGAAATGAGGCTCCAGGGGCCGGGGGCGGGCGCTGGGGAGTTAGCGTTTAACGGGCCTGGAGCTCGGGTCGGGCGATGACCACGCCGGGTACAGATGGTGGTGACGGCTCATCACGTCTGAATGTGCTGACGTCACGCAATCGTACCCTTACAGACTCGTGGTTGACACGGTCGCTGCTGCGTGTCCTTCACCACAGTGAAGAAAAGACCTCGACCGGGTGTGAAACCGGCATTTCTCACTGCACTCAACCGGTTCGTGAGCTGTGTGGTTTGATTTATTGGCAGCGTTTAAAGTTTGGGGGAAATGTGCTTTCTAGATGTAAATGCTTAACAAGCTGAATGTCAAAAGTAAATAAATCCTACAAAGCTCCGCGTCAGGGCGGGCGGGAGAGAGGACGTCTGTGTGCCCCAGCGGGATTTCCAGGCTTTTGCACAGAGGGCTGACGTGACGGCTCCTCCCGCTCCACTCCGGGCAGGAGCCCGTCCCCCTGCGCTCATCCATGGAGGAAACGAACGGCCACCCGAGGCTCTGGTGTTGAGAAGCTGGATTCCTCGGATGTTGCTGTCACCGTCCCTACTCGTGGAGGAGGACGAGCATCCAGGGGGGTGACACGGAGTATCGCAGGGTCCCCTGAAGCACGCGGGGAGGGCTCCACGTGGCCTCTGCTCCACCATCCTCCCCTCCCCTCGTTCCCAGTCCCTCCTCGGGGTCACGTGGAGCTGGATTCGTGGGCATGAACCTGCCCCAGCCCCCTGCCGTGGCCGGTGCTCAGGTGAGTCACCGCAGGGCGAGGGCCCGGGTGGTAGCAACAGGGATCGCTCTGCCTTGTTCTGAAGCGGCCCCATCCACCCCGGCTGCTGCCCTCCAGGGACTGTCCCAGCCCGAGGATGTCGCTCCCCATGCCCCGGTTCATCCCAGGTCCTGCACGTGGTGGGCACAGGTCCTGAGCGATGCCTGGAATGAGCAAACCAGGCCAGGTGCCAGTTCCGAGGGCGGAGCTGGGACGTCCGAGGAGAGAATTGGGCTCATGCCTTGTTCTGTTCGATGCTGGCGCAGCCCCTGGGCGGCAGCTCATGTTTGAGGCCGCAGACTCAGCCGCAAGTCCTGCCTGCTACAGTAAATAGGGAATCGGAACCAGGTCAGCCTCTCTGTTCCTGAAAATGCTAAATATACAATGACCACATCTCTCGAGATGTCACTCTTTGGGACATTCTCAAAAGAACCGAAAACAGGTGTTGACAGCAGCACTAGCCGCAATAGCCACAGAGTGAAGACAGCTCAAATGTCCATCAGCAGATGAACGAATAAAGGAAGTGTGGTCCATCCGCGCAGTGGAGTGGTACTCAGCTGCAAAAAAGAAGGACGCTCTGACACCTGCCGCCATGTGGATCAAATTCGAGGACACGGTGCTCAGTGAGAGACGCCAGACACAAAAGGTTACACACTATGATTCCACTGATGTTAAATGTCCAGAACAGACAAATCCACGGAGACAGGAAGCAGACTGGTGGCTGCCAGGGGCTGGGTGGAGTGGGGGGTGAGTGGGGAGTGACCGCTCATGGGGACGGGGTTTCATTTTGAGGGGATGAAAATGTTCCACAATTAGGGCATGGCGGCTAAGGAACTTGGACTCTGGCCAGTTGGGGATTTGCTGCCCCCTAGAGCCCACTGGGAGAATCTCCACCGAGGCCGGGTAGCTGCAGCTCACCTGCCCCAGTGCCAGGACAGCAAGGAGGAGCTTCACCGGACCCAGACGGAAAAGCTGGGTTAGTCCCCTCTGTGCAGTGCCCTGCTCTCTGCAAGCCCCTCTCCCCTGTCCCCTCCTTGAAGACCTGGCTGGGCAGTGGCCCCTCGGGGATGCTGTCTTTCCCCACCCCCAGCCACGTGGAGGGGCTGCGTCCACATTGGGTACCCGGCTCAACCTGGGTGTGAACAACTCTCAGTAGTGAATTTACAGAGGGTGGGGGCACCAAACCACCCCTCAGTCCAGTGGGTGCTTGGCCTGGGGTGAGCAGCTCACAGATAATTTGAGGAACAAGGCACGTCAGGCCTGGATCCAACTCTGTTACCTCTTCCTCTTTAGCCTCCCAAAGTGCTAGGATTACAGGCTGAGCCATCATTCCTGGCCGATAAAAGCCATTGTAACTGGGGTGAGATGATATCTCATTGTGGTTTCGGTTTGCATTTCTCTGATAATTATGATGTTGAGCATTTTTCATATACGTGTTGGCCATTTGTATGTCTTCCTTTGATCTCTCTCTCTCTCTCTCTTTCTGTCTAGAGACAGGATCTCTCTCTGTTGCCCAGGCTGGGCTCAAGCAATCCTCCCACCTCCAGAGTAGCTGGGACTACAGGTGAGCATCACCCCTACCTGGCTATTTTTTTTTAGAGAGAGATGGGGTCTCTCCTGTTGCCCAGGCTGGTCTCTAATTACTGGCCTCAAGTGATCCTCCCACCTTGGCCTCCTAAAGTGCTGAGATTGCAGGCGTGAGCATTGTGCCCAGCCATTGTGCCCAGTTTTTAGTGCGATTGTTTGGATTTGTTTGTTTTGATATTGAATTGTTTGAGCTTATATGTTCTGGTTATTAATCCCTTGTCAGTTGAATAGTTTGGAAATATTTTCTCCCATTCTGCATGTTGTTTCTTCATGTTGTTGATTGTTTCCTTTGCTGTACTAAAGCTTTTTAGGTTGATGTGATCCCAATTGTTTATTTTTGCTCAGGTTGTCTGTGCTTTTGAGGTCTTACACAAAAGTTTTTTGCACAGACCGATGTCCTGAAATGTTTCCTCAATGTTTTCTTCAATATTTTCATAGTTTCAGGTTAGATTTAAGTCTTTAATCCATTTTCATTTGATTTTTGTATATGGTGAGAGATAGGGGTCTAGTTTCATTCTTCTGCATATGGTTATCCAGTTTTCTCAGCACCGTTTATTGAAGAGACTATACTTTCTCCATTGTATTAATATATTCTTGGTGCTTTTGTTGAAAACAAGTTGGCTGTAAATGTGTGGATTTATATCTGGGTTCTCTATTCTGTTCCATCGGTCTATGTGTCTGTTTTTATGCCAGTACCATGCTGATTTGATTACCATAGCCTTGCAGTATATTTTGAAGTCAGGCAATGTGATGCTTCCAGTTTTGTTCTTTTTGCTCAGGATTGCTTTGGCTATTTGGGGTCTTTTGTGATTTCATATACATTTTAGGATTGTTTTTGCTATTTTTGTGAAGAATTTCATTGACATTTTGATCGGGACAGCATTGAATCTGTAAATTGCTTTGGGCAGCATTGTCATTTTAACAATATTCTTCTAATCCACGAGCATGGACTATCTTTCCATTTGTGTGTGTGTCTGTGTGTCTGTGTGTGTGTGTATGTTGTCTTCAGTTTCCTTCATCAGTGCTTTATAGATTTCCTTGTAGATCCTTAGATCTTTCACTTTTTTGCTTAAATGGATTCCTAGGTATTTTATACTCATTGTAGCTATTGTAAATGGGATTGCTTTCTTGATTTCTTTTTCAGATTATTTTGATGTTGGTATGCATAAATGCTACTGATTTTTGCACACGTTGGTTTTGTACCCTGAAATTTACTAAATTTGTTTATCAGGTCCAACAATTTTTGGATGGAGCCTTTAGGTTTTTCTAAGTGTAAGATCATCTGTGAACAAAGCTAATTTGACTTCTTCATTTCCAATTTTGATGCCCTTTATTTCTTTCTCTTGCCTAATTTCTCTAGGTCAGGACTTCCAGTATTATGTCAAATAAAAGTGATGAAAGTCAACATCCTTGTTTTGGTCCAGATCTTAGAGGAATGGCTCTCAGTTTTTCCCTGTTCAGTATGATGTTAGCTGTGGATAAGTCATATGTGGCCATTATTATTTTGAGATATGTTCCTTCTATACCTAGTTTGTTGAAGATTTTTATCATAAAGGGATGTTGAATTGTATCAAATGCTTTTCAGCATATATTAAAATGATTATATGGTTTTTTTCCTGGTTCTGTTTATGTGATGTAATATGTTCAACATATTTGTATATGTTGAACCATCCTTGCCATCCCCGGGATGATTCCTACTTGATTATGTGAATGATATTTTTAATGTGTTGTTGAGTTTGGTTTCCTAATATTTTGTTGAGGAATTTTGTGTCTGTGTTAATCAGTGTTTTTGGCCTGTAGTTTTCTTTTTTTGTTGTGTCCTTGTCTGGTTTCAGTATCAGGGTGACGCTGGCCTTGTAGAATGAGTTTGGAAGCATTCCCTCCTCTTCATTGTTTTTTCTCGTTTTGAAGAGTTTGAGTAGAATTGGTATTAGTTCTTCTTTAAATGTTTGGTAGAATTCGACAGTGAAGCCATCAGGTCTTGGGCTTTACTTTGATGGATTACTTTTTATTATGGCTTCAATCTCATTACTTGAATTTGATTTTTCAAGGTTTTCTATTCATGGTTCAATTTTGGTAGGATGTATGTGTGCAGAAAGTTATCCATTTCTTCTAGGTTTTCCAATTTGTTGATGTATAGTTCACAATAGTCTCTAATGATTCTTTGTGTTTCTGTGGTTTCAGTAGTTATGTCTCCTTTCTTGTTTCTGGTATTTATTCAGGTCTTCTCTCTTTTTTTCTTAGTTAAGCTAAAGGTTTGTTTATTTTGTTTATCTTTTCAAAGAACCAACTTTTTACTTCATTAATCACCTTTGTTGTTTTCTAGCCTCAATTTCATTTATTTCTGTTCTGAAATTAACTATTTCTTTCCTTCTAATTTTGGATTTGGGTTTGTTCTTGCATTTCTGTTTCCTTGAAGTACATAATTAGGCTGTTTCTTTGAAGTCTTTATACTTTTTTGATATAGGGGTATATTGCTATAAACTTCCCTGTTAATACTGCTTTTATTGTATCCCATAGATTTTGGCATGTTGTTCCATTTTCATTTGTTTCAGGCAATTTTTTCCTTTCCTTATTAATTTCTTCATTGACTCATTGGTTGTTAAGGAGCATGTAATTTAATTTCCATGTGTGTGTGTGTTTTCTCAGGTTCCTATTGTTATTAATTTCCAATTTTATTCCATTATGATCAGAAAAAATAGTTGGTACGATTTCTACTTTTTTTAATTTGTTGAGACTTGTTTTGTGGCCTAAGATATGGTCTATTCTGCAGAATGTTCCGTGTGCTGCTGAAAAGAATGTGTATTCTGCAGCAGTTGGGTGAAATGTTCTGTAAATATCAGTTAGGCTTATTTGATCTAGTGTGTATTACACTTTAACTCCACTGTTTCTTTGTTGATTTTTTTGTCTGGACAATCTGTCTGTTACTGACAGTGGGGTACTGAAGTCCCCTACTATTACTGTATTGCAGTCTATCTCTCCTTTTAGATTTATTAATGTTTGCATTATATACCTGGGAGTTTGGGTTCATGAATATTTATATTAATAATTGTATCCTTTGCTGATTGACCTCTTTATATAATGACCTTCTTTGTCTCTTTTTATAGTCTTTGACTTGTAGTTTATTTTATTTGATACGAATATAGCTACTCCTGCTCTTTTTTGACTTTCAGTTGCAAAGAATATCTTTTTTCACTCCTTCCCTTTCAGTCTATATGTGTCTTTATAGATGAAGTGGATTTCTTGTAGGCAGCACATGCTTGGGTCTTGCTTCTTTATCCATTTGGCCACTTTATGCCTTTTAATTGGGGAATTGAGTCCATTTACATTCAGTGTTATTATTGATAAGTAAGGACTTAACTACTGCCATTTTTTGCTTCTTTTCTGGTTGTTTTATAATTCCTCTTCCTTTTTTACTGTCTTCCTTTGTGGTTAAGTGATTTTCTCTAATAGTATATTTTAATCTGTTGCTTTTATTTTTATTTAACTTACTTTTTAGAGACTGGGTATGCTGTGTTGCCCAGGCTGGAGTGCAGTAGCTATTCACAGGCATGATCGTGGCCACTGGGCTAAGTGATTTCCTCCTTAGCCTCCCAAGTAGCTGGAACTACAAGCACATGCCACCATGTACAGTTTTGTTTCTTTTTATTTTTAGTGACTCTGCTATAGGTTTTTGCATTGTGGTTACTATGAGGCTTATGAGAAAAACCACCTTAGTGATACAACAGGTTATTTTAAAGAGACAACAACTTATCTTAGATCACAAAGAAAAGAATAGAAATGAAGAAGAAATGAAAAAAAAAACCCTCTACACTTTAACTCCATCCTCCCACATTTTATGCTTTTTGTTGTCTCGATTTACATATTTTTATATTGCCTATCTCTTAACAGGTTGCCGTAGGTATTATTGTTTTTGATATATCTGTCTTTTGGGCTTCATACTAGAGTTACAAGTGGATTGCACACCTCACTTACAGTATTAGAGAATTCTGGGTTTACCCACATCCTTAATTTTACTTGAATTTTATACCTTCAAATTCACGAGGCTGGAAAGTCCAAGATCAAGCCACTGGTGGATTTGGTGTCTGGTGAGATCCTGCTTTCTGGTTCACAGCACCTTCTTGCTGTGTCTTCACACAGTGGAAAGGGCTAGCTAGCTTTCTAGGGTCTAATTTATAAAGGCACTAATGCCATTCATGAGGGCTCTGCTTTCATAACCTAGTCACTGCCCAAAGGCCCCCACCTCCTAATACCAACACCTTCAGGGTTAGAATTTTAACATATCAGTTTGGGAGGAACAGCAACACTCAGACCATAGTAGCAGGATTTAGTTCCCCAAGGGTTGTTCTAGGTTGACCTCACTGGCTGGCCTGGAGTTCACCCTCAGCTCCTGGCTGCTTCAACATCGAAGCTCACTGAATCAAACTCAGTGGGTGTGGTGGCTCATGCCTGTAATCCCAACACTTTGGGAGGCTAAGGCAGAAGGATTACTTGAGGGCAGGAGTTTGAGACCAACTTGGGCAACATAGTGACACCCCCTCTCTATAAAAAATTGGCTAGGTATGGTGGTGTGCACCTGTAGTCCCAGCTACTTGGGAGGCTGAAACAGGAGGATTGCCTGAGCCCAAGAACTTGAGGTTGCAGTGAGCTATGGTGACACCGCTGCACTCCAGCCTGGACAACAGAGTGAGACCTTGTCTCAAAAAAAAATTTAAAAACTCAGTGGAGTCCAGATAATCCCAGCAGCACTGGGAACTGAGAGACAGTGGAACCAGGCCTTGTGGGATTACCATTAGTTTTTCAAAACTAAAAACCATCACAAGGACCACACACACAGGTGGTGAAACTAACACAAAACAGGACAATTCATACATACAAACTATGGTTACTACAGAAAGGAAGTTTGAGAAAAGAATCAGAAAGCGGCTGATTCCTTAACTTGTGCAGTGGACACCTGGGAGTGGGTTTGTTATTACTTTTTGACTTTTACTTATGTCGGTTTTGTTTTGTTTCTACTTTTTGGGGTCATTTTTACAGATTTATTGAGATATGGCCCACATATAACCCATCCATTTAAAGTGTACGAGTGTACAATTCAATGATCTGAGTTGTGCAACCATCATCATAATCAATTTCAGAGCATTTTCTTTTCTTTCTTTCTTTCTCTTTTTTTTCTCTCTCTTTTTTTTAAGAGATAGGGTCTTGCTCTGTCACCCAGGTTGGGGTGCAGTGGCATCATCATAGCTCACTACAGCCTTGAACTTCTGGGCTCAAGCAATCGTCCCGCCTCAACCTCCCGAGTAGCTGGGACTACAGGTGTGCATGACTGCACCTGGCTAATTTTTCTGTGTTTTGTAGAAACAGGATCTCGCTGTGTTACCGGCTCATCTCAAACGCCCTGGCTCAATCAATCCTCCCTCCTCAGCCTCCCAAAGTGCTGGGATTATGGGCGTGTGCCACCGCATCTGGCTTCAAATCTAATCATTAAGGTTTAGCTGCTTAATTAGGGTAGAAGCAGGCCTCTCAATCCGGGTCTAAAGTCTAGTTGAAGGTGGAGGTGTACCTTACACGAGAGCTTCTCCGGAGAGACGGATGGACCAACAGGCGAGATCTGTGACAACACAGAGCGTCCCGTGACACTGCAGGGCAGTGCTGGTGTTGGCAGGTGAGGCATGGAGATCAGCTCAAAGGTTGACGGTAGGTAGCCCTGCCACAACCTAAGCTCTTGAAGTGTCTGTCAAACTCTCGGGTTTGTACGTACAGTTGACCCGTGAACAACGCAGGGATTAGGGGCACTGACTCTCCGGGCAGTTGAAAATTCACCTAGAACTTTTGACTCACCCAAAACTTAACTACTAATAGCCTAGTGTTGACTGGAAGCCTTACTGATAACGTAAACAGAGGATTAACACAGATTTTGTATGTTATACGTGGTACATGCTGTCTTCTTACAATGAAGTAAGCTGGAGAAAAGAATATGTTATTAAGAAAGTCATAAGGAGCCGGACGTGGTGGCTCAAGTCTTGAGCCAGGTACCCGATGTGGACGCCGCCCCTCCACGTGGCTGGGGGTGGGGAAAGACGGCATCCCCTGAGAGGCCACTGCCCAGCCAGGTCTTCAAGGAGGGCCAGGGGAGAGGGGCTTGCAGAGAGCAGGGCACTGCACAGAGGGGACTTACCCAGCCTTTCCGTCTGGGTCCGATGAAGCTCCACCTTGCTGTCCCGGCGCTGGGCAGGTGGGCTGCAGCTACCCGGCCTCGGTGGAGATTCTCCCAGTGGGCTCTAGGGGGCAGCAAATCCCCACTGGCCAGAGCCCAAGTTCATCAGTGGCTGCACCCTCTGGCCAATGCGTCCTGCCCTCTGCAGCCGGCCAGAGACCATCTCCCATCCACAGGTGACACTGGCAAATCTTTGCACTCTTTTAAAAAAAATAAAGTATCAAGTATTGCTACCCACAGATCACATTAATATTTTAGTATTTCTTTTATCTTATTGGACTTCTTTTGACAGATTCATTGCAGAAAATTGAGACAATCAAAAGAGGAGAGTTACAAAGCATCCACTGAGAGATCAGCACGGTTCCCGTTTTGGAGCACATTATCTCGATGGAATCTGAGACAAAAATGGGGCGGAATGGTGCGTTTTCACCAGCCTCATCTGCAGTACCGTGAACCTCTTTTGCGGTCAAGTATCTTTCAAGGTCATCGCTCTTTGGGGCGTAGCAAGCTTTGTTTCACATTTTGGTTGCTTGCAATTATTTGCTGCTATAAACAATGAGCCAGTGAACATCTTGCAGCCAAATGTATCATTGAAATGTTGGTGTTGCCTCCATGGATAAGAAACTCAAAGCCTGCACAGGACGAACTGTACCGAGCTATACCGATGATGTCAAAGGCCACTTGCTATCGGCTAAGGCATATCGGGCACTTTCTCTGGCCTGGAACAGCTGAGCTCCTGCAGGATTTCATGACATGTTTATTATCCTAGCTTTATAAAGCAAGAGACTGTGCCTTAGAGAAGTAAATATTTTTCCCTCCGAGGCAAAATTCAAATGATGTAACATTAAGCACTTTAAAACATGCAATTCTGTGGTATTTAGTACATTCGCAATGTCGCGCAACCACCACCTCTATCTAATTCCAGAATATTTCCATCACCCTAAAAGGACACCCTGTCCCCACCGGCAGTCACTCCCCAGTCTCCTCCCCCAGCCCCTGGCAGCCACTAACCTGCTTCCCGTGTCTGGACATTGCGTGTCGGTGGCGTCACACGCTGTGTGGCCTTCGGCGTCCAGCCTCCCTCGCTGAGTGTCGCGTTTCTGAGGCTCAGTCGCGTTGCAGCAGCCGTCAGCGCTTCGCTTCGTGCCTGAACCCCATTCCGCTCACCCATTCTCCAGTTAAGAGCTATTACGACTAATACCTTTCAGCTCCTGCGAACAATCCCGTACGAGGGCTCGTTTGAGTTCCTGTTTTTAACCGCTTTGGGTCTTTACGTAGGAGAAGAATTGCTGGGTCGTATGGTGATTTTGTGCTTAACTTTCTGAGGAACAGAGCGGTGAATCTTGCACAATCTCCCAAGAGTAGCAGGTAGGACTTAAAGACGGGTTCTGACCCATGACCTGAACCCCTGGACAGGGGCTGCGTGGGTCACAACCCGTCCTCCCGCGCGGGGTGTGAGCCCCCAACTGTCCCCTGGTGCCTCCTAGCGCAGCCCTCTGGACATCGCCCGGCCTGGGAGAGTCGGTCCTACCGGGTAACGTTAAACATTCCGGAGTTGGTTATCTGTGGTGGTGGCTTGATTCTGGGATCGTTGGTCTTCAAAGAGAAGTCTGCATCAGGAGCCAGCGGGGTGTGATTGGGACAGCAGCCGAGAGGGAGACAAAGGGAAGAGATTTGCAGAGAACTGACTGGGCTCCGGCAGGTGGCTGATTTCTACACGGAGTGTGCTCAGGGGCTGTAGTGGGGTGAACGGTGGCCTCCAAAAGCGACATAGTAGTCCTGGAAGCTGTGAATGTGACCTTCATTGGAAAAAGAGTCTATGCAGGCATTGTGCGAAGGCTGTCCAGATGACGTCACCCTGGATTATTCAGGTGGGTGCTGAATCCGGTGACAGCTTGCTGATGAGGGAAAGGCGGAGAGGAATGGGACACACAGGAAGGCTCAAGGACAAAGGCAACAGCAAAGCGCGGGCAGAGATTGAAGCGAGGAGGCTTAGCCACGCAGTCCTCCTGGGTTATCCCGTAGGCCCTGACCCCAACGACAAGTGTTTTTATAAGACAGACACGGAGAGAGATCCGAGACAGAGACTCAGAGAAGGCCAGGTGAGGACACAGGCAGAGATTGCAGTGAGGTGGCCACAAGCCAAGGAACCTGGAGCTCCCAGAAGCTGCATCCCCTAGAACATCCCCTAGAGCCTCTGGAGGTAGCGTGGCCCTAGTGACATTAGGAGTCTGGCCACGAGAACTGCGAGAAAATAAGTTTCTGTTGTTCTAAGCCACCCATCCGTGGTCATTTGTTACAGCAGCCACAGGAAACCATGGGGTGTCCATGGGTAAAAGGGGGTGCCCTGGTCACAGCCGCAGCCCAATTGGCGGTGGCGGGTCAGGCTGTGAGGGCCTCTGCCATCGCCTGGGCTGACTCCCTGTCGGCACGGACAGAGGGAGGTCTCTGGCCTGCGATGGTTTAGTGAGGCGGGTCGAGAAGCAGCTTCCAAGCTCCTCCCCAGGCCACCTGGCCGCGAGGACAGCAGCTGCGCCCACCACGTGCAGGACCTGGGATGAACCGGGGCATGGGGAGCGACATCCTCGGGCTGGGACAGTCCCTGGAGGGCAGCAGCCGGGGTGGATGGGGCCGCTTCAGAACAAGGCAGAGCGATCCCTGTTGCCACCACCTGGGCCCTCGCCCTGCGGTGACTCACCTGAGCACCGGCCACGGCAGGGGGCTGGGGCAGGTTCATGCCCACGAA
>CAUYSK010060469.1:0-13920 GCA_963575035.1 Avahi laniger
CATGCCTGTAGTCCCAGCTACTCGGGAGGCTGAGACAGTAGGATTGCTTGAGACCAGGAGTTTGAGGTTGCTGTGAGCTAGGCTGACGCAACGGCACTCACCCCAGGCAAGAAAGTTAGACTATGTCTCAAAAAAAAAAAAAAAAACAGAGGTACCCATGGCCTCCCGGCTCTAGACCCTTAGAACAGAATGCTCCTGGCCCAGGGGCCCTGCATGGCCCACCCTGTCCGCTCTCCAGCCTCCCCAAGCTGCTGCTTCCTGAAGGCATACATCTGGCTTGGGGGCACCACGGCTCCTGGATCTACTCTGAAATGCATGTGGTTGGACTGTGTCACTGCCCTGCTCAAAAGCCACCTTTGAGGCCCTCCCTGATCTTCCCTCTCTCTGCTCCACAGCTCCTTCCCACATGCCCTTCACTGCATGAAACGGGTTCCAAGGCCCATTCCCGTTCCTTGTCCCACCTAATCCTTCACAGAAGCCCAGAAAGGGCAGAATCGTCTCCATCAGAGATGAGGAGAGGCTGCTCAGAGAACAGGAGCCTCCCTAGGGACACACAGGACAGTGAGGCCCTGGGCAGGCCCTGCCCAGCTCAGGCCCTGCCCTCTCCCACCTTCCCTCCATCGGCACCACTGGTGCTGTCCTGGCAGAGCCGTGGCCTCCAGCCTCCTGGGAAGACACTTCCTTCCACTCAGCCGCTGCTTGGCTGGCCACGGTCTCTGACCCCAGCTCTGTGGGGAAGGCAGGTGAGTGGATGGAGGGCAGTCACAAAACCCTGAACAGAAGCTAGGACAAACACGGAGATACTCTTTTATTACTGTTTTATTAATAAATTTAAGAACAATTCTATCTTCTCTTCTCTCCCCAGAACAACTAAAACCAACTAAAAGGGGATATGGCCTGGGGGACAGAGGGTGCTAGGAGTCATAATCCTCTTCGTCCTCTCCGTCAGGTGCCGAGGGGCCTGGGGGTGCTGGGGGCAAAGGCAGAGTGGAGGCGAAGGGCAGGAAGGGTGTTGGAGGGCTGCAGGGCAGAAAGCCGGAGAGACACTCAGGCCTTAGCCCTGCGTGACTGCCACAGAGACCCTGGATCCACAGGGAGCCAAGCCCCAGAGACACACGGGAACCGAAGCAGATCACGCAGCCCCTGCCCAGGCCCCACCCACTGCCCCTGGCCAGGCTGGGGACAGGACCTTCTAAGAGAACAGTCCCCTGCCTTTAAACCCCCCTCAGTTATTCCCCTCCCATCCCCTAAATCTGCCACAATCTACAAAACCAAGTGGCTGCGGAGGACAAGCGGGACAAACCAGCCTTGGGGAGTCTGCTAGTACCCTCCTAATGCCACTGGGCTGCTTACCTCTGAAAGTGGGCAGGGGGGTGGCTGGCCTGGGGTGGGGGCTGTGGTGTTTCCTCTTCTCCGTCAGTATCTGTATCCTCAGAATCATCCTGGGAGCACGAGCATAGCAGGGGTCAGAGTTGACAAGAAAAAGCATGAGCCCATCACTAGGGAGCCTGGTCCCCTGGGAGTAGCTGGGACGGGAGTAGACCTCCATAGCCCCAATGAACAAAGAAACTAAGGTGCAAAGTGGTCACAGACCAGGATGGGACCAGGTCTCCAGCCAGCTCAGCCTGATGCAAGGCTGCCCTTTCTGCCACCATGGGCCAGGGCAAAGGCCCTCACTCACTCACCTCCTGCTCTGAGTCTGTCCCTGACAGCTTCTTGTCCTTCCCTTTGCTTCCCATTCCACCATTCTTCCGGTTGCTGCTGCCTGGTTTCCGGCCCCTTGGGGAAGGTACAGTGCATCTGTCCAGAGGTCTCCATGCTCCTTGGCCATCCCCCAGCCACCCCTAATCCCCATGGGTCTTGGCTTTCCGCACTGTACACCTGGCTCTGACCCCCTACCTGCGGGCACCCTTGTCCCCATCCATGTGGTTGTCTTCTCCATCCCCCTGCATGTCAGGCACAGATGCCACCAGGTCCTTTAAGAAGTCAAACTGCTGCTCCAGCTCAATGCACTGCTTCCTGGAAGAGGTGGGAGGGGATAGCACTCAAGAGGTGCCCAGACACCTAGGCCCTTAGCAGGGGGCAGCAGGGGGCCCTGTCAGGAGAATGGAGCCTGGAAAAACTCCGCCCCATCTCTACCACACCCGGCTTCCCTCCGCCCAGAATGCCCAAGCCCGCCTCCACCAGTCCAAACCCAACAGTCTTTGAGGCCTTCCTGGGCCCCCAGTAGCCTCCCAGCTCCCTCACTACCAGAGCACTCCTCTAAGTGTGTGAACTCCTCGGGCAGGGCACCACCGGACCCTTCCAGCTCCGCAGCCACTCACAGGTGGGACGTAGTCATGGTCTTGGCGTTTCGGGACTGGGTCACCTGGCAGGCCTTCTTCAACAGCGACTCCAGGAAAAGCTCGAGCGCCCGGGCTGAGGGGCGTCAAGGAGAACGCGGAGGCGAAGGGGAGGGAGGGCGACCCGAGCTGCCTCCCTCCCCTAGGCCCCTCAACCCGACCAGCCCCCTGGCAGGATACAGATGATGACAGGCACAGCCGCCGCCACCTTTCCAATCTCTTCATCCGTCTGCATGATCTTCTTGATCCGCGCCTGGGTGGGGGCGGGCAGAGAGTTCAGACCCCGTTGCCTACATCCCAGATACATCCCAGAAAGGGATGCAGGGGGGAGCAAGAGGGGTATCCCGGGGAAAGGGGGCGGGAGACGCGGTGAGAACACAGAAGGGGGCGGGGCGTCCAGGCCCCCGAACACCAAGATGCGCCCGCCCCCCCAGCCGGGCCTGGGCCCCAGCCTCCCGGGAGCCGGGCCCGCTCCTGCCCGTCTCGGCCACGTGCTCACCGGCGGGAACCGCGCGTTGTACTTTTTCTTCTTGCTCGGCATCCTGGGGCCTCTCTCGCCGCGCCGGGCCCAGCGCCGCCGCCCGCAGCCTCCCGGCCCCCGGGCCTGCTTGCTGCCCGCCCGCCGCAGTTCCCCCGGGTCCTGGTGCCGCCCGCTCCGCCCCCGCCGCTCCCCACGGGTCCTAGCGCCACCAGTTAAGACGCCACTAGCAGGGGCCAAGTGCCCTCCCCTTGCAGCCTCCCCGTGGTGCGCGTCTGTCCCCAACAACCCCGCCTCTACCGCCCGCCCCCAAGACCAGAAGAGCGAACGTTAGCCCCGCCCCTCCCTGCGTTCCACGATGGTCCCGCCCCCGGGGTCAACCCCGCCCTGGACGGTCCCGCCCCTTCCCCTGCCGGCCCCGCCCCGCGGCGCGGCCGATCCACCCTGGTGGCTCCGCCCCGTGGCCGCGCTTGTCTATAAAGTTGTTGTTGCGGCGGGGCGTTAAGATGGCGGCGGCGGCTGCAGCCGTGGCGGGGGCGGAGCGCGGCGGCGGCGGCGGCGGCGCGGATCCCCGGCAGGAGCGGAGTCGGGCGCGGAGCTGGACCGGCGTCGAACGCAACGAAGGCCGAAGGTGACTGCGGGCGGTAGGAGTGGCAGGGCCTGGGCGGATGCACAACTTGGGCCGTGGGCGCTAATGGCGGCAGGCGCGGCCTGGCCTTCCTGCAGACTCTCACAAGCCGGGGTTCGAGTCCGGGCACCGCCCCATTGTCCTCGGGCCGGCCAGTGCCCTTTCTGGGCCTGAGTGTCCTCGTCCGTAAGTGGGCTTCATAACGCCCGCCTAGGAGGCCCGGCTCTTCAGGCCTGCAAGAACGTGCGCTTATTTTCCTCTGTTAAATCCCAGCGCTCCCGATGCCTGGCCAGAAAGTGTAGTAGGGCCGGTGGTTTCCACTCCTGAATTCACATTTTGGTCCTGCCAGTCACTATAGGTGTGACCTTGGGCCACTCTCTTTTCTCTGAGCTCGTTTTCATAGGTGAAAGTCAGGGAGAGTAGCAGTAACAATAGCAACAGCGCTTAAGTAGTGCTAGCTGCTCCTCAGGCATCTAATTTTCACAACAGATCTACTAGACAGGAACAGTTGTTATCCCATTGTAAAGATTAGGCAACTGAGGCACAGCGACATTAAATCTTGCCCAAGGCCACACAGTTTAGTCCAGTGCCTGGCACCCACTAGGCCCCAGCAAGCCATATTGTCTCAGACATGCCCTGACTCAGTTCCCTCACAGCAGGATGGAGCCAGGTGAGGAGCTGGAGGAGGAGGATTCTCCAGGTGGCCGCGAGGATGGCTTCACCGCTGAGCACCTGGCCGCGGAGGCCATGGCAGCTGACATGGACCCCTGGCTGGTGTTTGATGCCCGCTCCACGCCTGCCACCGAGCTGGATGCCTGGTTGGCCAAGTACCCGCCGTCCCAAGTTACGCGCTATGGGGACCCCGGTTCACCCAACTCTGAGCCTGTGGGCTGGATCGCAGCATATGGGCAGGGCTACACCCCCAACTCAGGTGACGTGCAGGGCCTGCAGGCAGCTTGGGAAGCTCTGCAGACCAGCGGGCGGCCCATCACACCGGCTACCCTGCGCCAGCTGGCCATCACCCACCATGTGCTCTCAGGCAAGTGGCTGATGCACCTGGCACCTGGCTTCAAGCTGGACCACGCCTGGGCTGGCATTGCCCGGGCTGTGGTAGAGGGCCGGCTTCAGGTGGCCAAGGTGAGCCCACGGGCCAAGGAGGGTGGGCGCCAGGTCATCTGTGTTTACACGGACGACTTCACGGACCGCTTGGGTGTACTGGAGGCAGATTCGGCCATACGTGCAGCAGGCATTAAGTGCTTGCTCACCTACAAGCCTGATGTGTACACCTACCTGGGCATCTACCGGGCCAACCGCTGGCACCTCTGCCCCACTCTCTATGAGAGCCGTTTCCAGCTTGGGGGCAGTGCCCGAGGCTCCCGGGTTCTGGACCGTGCCAACAATGTGGAACTGACCTAGTGGGGTCAAGTGGGAGAGACTACCCTCTGCCCCTCTGCTGGGGATGGATCCTCCTGTCTTCCTTCTCCTTGTCCCAAGAAGCTAAGCCCCTCAGCTCTGGGGACTAGGTCACTTGGGAACTGCCTGCATCTTTGATCCCCTTGAACTTCTGCCCTCTGTTCAGGGCTGACTCAACCCCCCACAGGCTGGGGGCTCTGGCTCCCTGAGGGCCAAGCCCTCAGCTTTCCTCTTCAATGCTGCTCCCCTCCATTGCCCAGGACCACAGTTTGGGTGCAGACACCTAAGAGGAGAGCCTCCTTGGCTACCTTCTTCCCCGGCTATACCTCCCCTTCCTCCTGCATTCCCCTTTTTTTTCCTTCCTCCCTCACAAGGGAGAAAACTTAGTGCTTCCAGTCCCTCTCTTTGGAGCCTTCATAGTCCAGGGGACAGGGGCCCTGCAGGCCTGAGCGTGCCATTGTGGGGGGTGGGGTGGTTGTGCCCACTCATCCCCTGTCAGAGAGGGGATGCCAGGGCCGTGGACATGGGGCCTGCCCCTCCCTGCCAACTCACACAGCCTGCACCACCTTCCTCCCTTCCTTGGCTACCTTGACATGTGCCTGCTCCTGGTATTTCAATAAAACCCAGCTTGGGTCTGTGTCTTGAGTGTTTTTTAAAATACTGCCTTGGTGATTACCTGCTTTGGTTGCTGGGGGGAAGCAGCGCCAGGAGAGACTGCCCCTTGGTGGGCAGACCACCCTCTCTGCCCCCAATAATGAGAAGTGCCTCACTGCTGAGGCTGGACTCCTCTGAGAACCTCTGTGGAGTCAGCCCCACTTCCCTCCATCCCAAGAATCAGAATCAGTTTCTAGTGACTTCCCATAAATCTAGCGATTGGCCGTTCCCGGAAGGTCCAAGGGGCCACTACTAGCCCACAGGGTGCATTCGTGCATATTAGAGAAAGGTGCTTTCTTGGTCCTGGCAGTCCTAGGTCGGAGCACGTGGTTTGATGAGCAGAGGATGGGCTGGATTTCAGCACCCTAGGCTGAACAGCCTTGTGCAGTGAACAACCTGCACAACCATAGGTGGTGTCTCTGGAAGCCCCGGTGTTTATACTCACCTCTCCTACCACTCTGACCATCGTAGGGGTCACTGGACAGTTTGCAAAGCACTTCCACATGCATCACTTAATTATCACAACCTCTAGGACATGTAGGCCCCATTCTGTGGTCAAGGGAATTGAGGCGAAGAGGAGAAAGGAGTTTTCTCAGGGTCAGTGAGACCGGCAGAGCTAGCACTTGCTTCCCAGTCCCTTCCTCCTCAGTGTAAGTGTGCTCCCTGACCTCGCTGAGAAAACCACCCACGGTTAGCTCTTTACAACTCACAAAGCACGTTCACTCATGTGATCTCGTGGGACTGCCCTGCTGAGACTTGCTGTAGCTTGTGGGAGCCTGGCTCTTGCACCCCCACCTTAACCCCATGCCCGGCCCTGGCCTTGGTTGGGGGCCAGGGTGTCTGGCAGAGTCCCTTGGGACACTGCTCTCGTGCCGTTCCGGAGCTGACTCAGCCTCCAGCAGCCTCATCAAATTGGAATTTGGAGCAGAGGAGCGGAGATGCCACTGGGCTGACTGGGTGGAAGTGGCTGAGTCATGAGATGCTGGCTCAACACCCTCTCCAGCTTCCTCCCCACCCTAAGTTTCCCCAGGGCTGAGTACCCCTCTGCCCAGCCATAGGAAGTCCCCAGACCTAGGTGATGTCCAAGTTGGAGCCTGGTACCCTGCCTCCCTGAGACCATCAGTGCCTTGCCCTTGACCAGAGTGGGCCAAGGCACCTCATGGGTCTCTCAGAGATGCCCAAATGGTGTCAGCAGCACCTGGTTCTCCTTCAGTAAGTAAGCATGTCACAGGTTGTCCCCTCCTCTCCATCCCCAGGATCCTACCTTAGCCCATTCCTCACCCTCCCAGACCACCTCGACAGCCTCCAACTTGCCTCCTCCACCCCTCCCCCATGGTCCCTCTCTTCCCCCACAGCCAGGTCAGCGGGTCCCACTTGCAGAGCTCCTGCTCAAAGCCCTTCTGTGGCTCCCACAACCTGCAGGATAGAGCCCACTCTCCTGGGCTGGCCTTGACCTGGCCCCCATTGACTACGCCAGCTTCCCTCAGGCACCTGTTTTCTGCCTATGCTCCCCCCACTGAAGCCATCTGGCACTTCCTTCACCCCCTGGCTTGCAGCCCTCAGCCTCAGGCTGTTCCTTCTGCTCGAACACCTGCCTTGCCGCATTGATCACAGGACAATGTGGTTACTTATGTAATGGCTTGATTGACGTCTATCTCTTCCCGGTCCCTAAGCCACATGCCCAGACTCAGCACTCCATGAAGGCAGGAAGACTGTCCGAATCTCAGCCCTGTCCCCAGAGCCTAGCACAGAGCAACCTCGCCATTGATTATTAAGCGAATGAATGAAGTAATTGACAACTCAGATCCATTCCTCTGCCTCATCTCCACTGCCTGCTTTGCCTATCTTGTTCCAAAATCATGAGCTGCTGTGATTTTCTTACCCACATGCTGGCTTTTCTCACTTCTGTGCCTTCGCTTGTGCCATAGCCTCTGCTTGGCATGCCTGACCCTCACCTGCTTTCCTGGCTGATGCCACGTCGCAGACCCATTAGCTCAGGAGTCATTCTCCAGGATCCTCCCCCATCCATGTTCACTCCAACTGTCAAACACATCCCCAGGCTCCCACAACACCCGCCCACCTATGGCTCTCATCTGTGGGTCTGGGGCCCCTCAAGGACAGTGGCTGTGCTTTGACACTCCTCCAGGGTGTCTTCAGCATCCAGCAGAGGGCCCAGCCTAGTGCAGGTGCCAAATAAACATTCTTGAATAAATGAGTGATTGAATGAAAGCCACTCTCTCTCTGGGTCTCAGTTTGCTCATTCTGTTCACAACAAGAGCCAGGCATTGCGCTAAGTGTTTACCTACATCATCTCGTCTGAGCTTTACCTGGCTCATTATTGCTGCTATTTTGCAGAAGAGGAAGCTGAGGCCCCAAAAAGTTCAATAATTGTCTCTAGGTTACAAAGCTAGTAAGTGGCAGAGCCAAGATGCAAAGCCAAGTCATCCAACTCCAAGCACCCAATGCACTGCTGAGTCCGCACTGTGTGAAAGGGCTGCTGGTGCGGGGGCTGCAAAGATAGATGAGACCCAGCAAGGGCTTCAGATCTGATCTGTAAAGCACACAGGTTGGCTCCTCAGAACCACCTGGAAGAGAGGCTGGGCCAAAACTGGGATTCCCTTTTTTACTGATGAAGAAAATGAGGCCCAGCGCGTGCAATGACTAAGCTACCTGGGCAGGAAGGGGTCTCCCAGGTCTACAGTGGGGGCTGCTCCCCTGCTAGGTCAAGAGTCCCCCAAAACCCACCCTGTCAGGCTGCCAGGGGGTTCTGCCCCATTTGGCCGGCCCCTCCTACAGGGGAGCAGGGAAGTGCCTTAGGCCCATGGTGGGCTGAGCAAACTCCGACAAAATCCTGTGCTCTGCTCCTTTTATAAAACCAGGGGGAGGATGACTGAGACCAGGAAAGGAAGACAACCCCCCGCCCCCTCTCATGTACACCAAAAACCCCTAGACCCCTGGGAGGAGACTCCAGAGGGGCTGTCCAGGAAGGGGGAAAATCTCTGCCTAACCCCTGACTCCAGCTGGGACTGGGGCAGAATCAGGGAGAACAGGAAACAGCTGAGTAGGGAGAACGCTTCAGCCAGAGCTTTGGCAGGATTTGGGGGATTTTCCCAGTGGGGCAGCTGCGCCCCGCTCCCGCCTGCTGGGAGGGGCCCTGGCAGGGATGAGGGTTGGGTCAGCAGCTGATTCATCCTAAGAGGAAACTCCCCACTTCTGTGACGCGCATGCCCCCAGGCACCGGAGGGCAAACCTAAGGTTCCCCACTGAGAAGCCCACCAACCCCATCTTTCTTTGGTTCGGTGGGAGGAGAAGAAAACCCAGGCTACACGGAGGCATAAAGTCAGAAAGGGTGGCAGGGCTTAGAAGGCAACTTCTGGGGGAATAAAACCGGAAACTGGAATCAGAGTGAAAGCTGGACAAAGGCCACCTCACACATCCTTTCTCGCCCATTTTATAGATGAGAAAACTGAGGCTCAAATAATAAGAGCAAACATGTACATAGACCTACTCTGCACCCAGCATACTCTAAGCAGTTTATATGCATTAACTCATTTTGATCCTCACAGCCTCCTTTTACTGATAAAGAAATTGAGGCAGAAAGAGGTTAAGTAACTTGACCAAGGTCAAGGCTGGAAATGCTCCAGCAGCCTCCACAATTCCCAAGAGTGCTGTACACACCTGTGTGGCAGGGAGCCTGTCCCTGGTCCCTGAGCAGCTCTGGCCCCTGGGACAGGGCCTCACTGGGGTGAAGTCTGAATTGGTTTCTGGGCATCTTCCACTCTCTGCCCTTTGGAGACCCTAGAGGACAGGCAAGTGACCGACTCTTACTTCTGCTAAAGTTGGCTCCTGCAGAAAAATCAGCCAAACCCCCCCAGGCCAGGAGAGGGCAGCGAAGCATTCCTGCCAAAATCCCTCTAGAAGGCTTTGACTCTTTTCCAAACCCCAATCCTTTCCTCCCGAGTCAGAGCCTCCCTTTCCTGTCTGCCACCCTCCCCTCACAACATATGACACACGCGCACACACGCACGCACACGCAGGCGCGTGCGTGTACACTGGGAGTCCAGCCCCCAGGCTCCTGTCCCTCAGGGAGCCCGGGCTGGCCCTGCTCCCCCTGTGCCCTGGGCTGGGGACTGCTGGGTCAGATGGGGGCTGGGTGACAGCTCTGTGAGGTGTGGCCAGGGACCCCACGCAGGCCAGCTCTGCCCCATTTGGCTCCCACTCACAGGCTGCGTGACTCACCCCCTCCCCCCCATGACTCAGTTTACACGGGTGCCCAGAGGTCCTCCCAGCATGGGTGGGGCGGTTTATTGGCCCAGCCCAGGCCTGCCAGCCTTTCATCCCAGGATGAGGGATTTCATCCCACTCCTGGCCCAGAGCAGGAGCTGGCACCCTCGAGGGCAGCAGGCCCGACTCCCAGGAGCCTGCGGGATGGGAGGGAGGGGAAGTCCCAGGTCTGAGGGTTAGAGGAGCCCAAGACCTGGGTGACAGGCGCCAGCTGTCCTGGGCCTGGGTCTGCAGAGAGCAGGAGACACTCCAAGAAACCTAAGGGCCAGGCTGAGCAGGCCGAGCCATCTTGAGCACTGACAGCAGAGCCCCTGACACCTCCCTTCAGAGGGAATTGTCCATATAGCACAAAACATGACAGCAAGAAAATACTGACATTTATTGATCTTTTACTGTAGTGGTGCCATGCTCAGCACTGTCCACGTGGGGTCTCATTTACTCCCCCAGCAACCCTGAAAAGCAAGTACATATATTATCATATCCTTTTTATAAATGAGGAAACGGAGGCACTAAGAAGTTAAGCAAATTGCCCAGGTTACCCAGCCAGCAGTAGCTGAGCTGGGATTCAAACCCAGGCCATCTGACACAGAACTCATGCTGTGAACCCAAGCGCTTCCTGAGCCGTGCTGACCAGAGCAGGGATGAGGGTTCCAGTGACCACCCCGCACCTCCAGGGAGCTCCATGGAAACCTCTGGTTTTAGGGACTACACTATGTAAACCACTGATCTGCAAGAAGAGGAAACTGCGGCTCCCAGAGGGAAAGGGACTGACCATGGGTGGAGAGGTGACTGGTGTAGGGAAGGGAGCCCCACTTTTTATGAACGTCTCCCCCAATCTCAAATCCCCCTCTGTCAGGAAGCCTTCTCCCACTCACCCCTGTCCCATGTGGAAAGAGCTCTTCCTTCCCGGGGGCTCCTGTAATGAAACTGACGCTCTCTGGCTCTTGCCCCCAGCACTGTCTCGCTAGCACCAGGACTGTTCTCCTGAATGTCTCACCACTTCTCTGGATCGTAAGTGCCTTGTGGCCAGGACCAAGTCTTTAAACTTCTCCACTACCCCCACATCTGGCTCCATTCAACTTTTAATTCAATTTACCCAGGAGAATGAATAAAGAAAGTGTGACCTGGTGTGGTGGCTCATATCTGTAAATCAGCACTTCAGGAGGCCAAGGCAGGAGGATCACTTGAGCCTGGGAGTTTGAGACCAGCCTGGGCAACACAGCAAGACCCCATCTCCACAAAAACTAAAAAAATTTGGCCGGGTGTGGTGGTGCACACCTGTAGTCCCAGCTACTAGGGAGGCTGAGGTGGGATGATCACTTGAGCACCAGAAGTTGAGGTTGCAGTGATCCATGATCATGCCACTGCACTCCAGCCCAGGCAACAGAATGAGACCTTGTCTCAAAAAAAAGAAAGAAAGGAAAGAAAGAAAAAGAAAGAAAGGGAAGAAAGGAAGGAAGGAAGGAAGGCGGGAGGGAAGGAGAGAGGGAGAAAGGGAGGGAAGGGAAGGGGAGAAGAGGGGAAAGAAAAAGAAAAAGAAGGGCCAGGCACAGTGGCTCACTCCTGTAATCCTAGCACTCTGGGAGGCCGAGGCAGGAGGATTGCTTGAGCCCAGGAGTCTGAGGTTGCTGTGAGCTAGGCTGATACTATGGCACTGTAGCCCGAGCAACAGAGTGAGACCCTGTCTTAAAAAAAAAAAAAGAAAAGAAAAGAAAAGAAAGTGTGGTACATCCATGCGATGGGATATTAGCCATAAAAAGGAGTCAACTGCTGCCACACAGGGCAACATGATGAACCTCACAGACAATGATGGGAGACAGAAGCCAAACACAAAGGAGCACATGCTGTATGATTCACTGATGTGAAATTCTACAAGAGACAGAACTAATTGATGACAATAGAAATGAGTTAAGTGATTTTCTGGGATGGGGGAATTGACTGCAAAGCTACAGGAGAGAACTTCCTTGCTGTGTGGCTTTTGGCAAGTTGCTAAAAGTTTCTCTGTGCCTCCGTTTCCTAATCTGTACAATGGGTATATTATTATAATATTATCTATCTCACAGGGTTGTTGGGAGGCTTAAATAGATTACTTTGAATAGTGCCTGTTAATCAGAATTCAATGAGTAGAAGCCACTCGTGTTATCCTCTTAGCCCCTCAAGTCTCCCAATCAACATGTAACACAAAAGTACATTGGATACGTCAAGCATCTTCACCCCACCCCTTCCCAGGCCTCAGGCCCTCCTGTGCAACAATTCTAACGGTGCCACAGCTTAGAAGGGTCCAAGTCTGGGGGTGAAATGGTTAGACTTTTAAAATTCTTCTGTGAACATTTTCATGATTAAAACAATTCCTTGGGCTGCTGAGTGGGAAACAGAGAGGAGGGCACTGAGCTGGGGGCTGCAAAGGGCATTCAAGAGAGAAAGGATGGGGCCGGGACCAAGGAAATGTTTTTTTGTTTGTTTGTTTTTGTTTGTTTGTTTTTATTTTTTTTGAGACAGAGTCTCACTCTTTTGCCCGGGCTAGAGTGAGTGCCGTGGCGTCAGCCTAGCTCACAGCAACCTCAAACTCCTGGGCTCAAGTGGTCCTTCTGCCTCAGCCTCCTGAGTAGCTGGGAGTACAGGCATGAGCCACCATGCCCAGCTAATTTTTTCTATATATTTTTAGTTGTCCAATTAATTTCTTTCTATTTTTAGTAGAGACAGGGTCTCGCTCTTGCTCAGGCTGGTTTCGAACTCCTGAGCTCAAACAATCCGCCCGCCTCGGCCTCCCAGAGTGCTAGGATTACAGGTGTGAGCCACCGCGCCCGGCCAAGAAATGTTTTTTGAAGTGAATTCAAATGTCATCTCTAGGCCTGGTGAGGTGGCTCACGCCTGTCATCCTAACACTTTAGGAGGCCAAGGCTGGAGGATCATTTGAGGTCAGGAGTTTGAGACCAGCTCGAGCAACACAGCAAGACTCCATCTCTACAAAAAATAGAAAAATTACCCAGGCTGGTGGTGCCCGCCTGTAATCCCAGCTATTTGGGAGGCTGAGGCAGGAGGATCACTTGAGCCAAGGAGTTTGAGGTTGCAGTGAGCTATGATCACATCACTGCACTCATGCCCGGGCAACAAACAAACAAAAAAACAAATGTCATCTCCAGAAGCAGAGAGACTGGAACTCTTACCCACTGAATAATGTTGGTGGGATGTAAAGTGGTACAATCTCTTTGGAGAACTGTTGAAGAGAATCAATTGAAGCCAAACATGCACCCACCCTATGACCCAACAATTCCCCCCAGAGAAACAGCCAAGAGAAAGGAGGGCAACTGGCCACTAAAGGACATATCAAGAATGCTCACAGTGGCTTTAGTCATGCTAGTCCCAAACTAGAAGGGCCCCCAAGTCATTGGCAGGAGAATGGAGAGACCAGTTGTGGAATATCTGTGCAATGGAATGCTACACAGCAATAGCAAAGACCACGCTACTGGTTCACTCAACAATGTACGTGAATCCCACCGACATGTTGAATAAAAGAAGCCAGACCCAAAAGAGTACACACCATATGGTTCCATTTATACGAGGTTCAAGAACATACAAAACTAATCTATGATGATAGAAGTGAGAATAATGGTTACCTATGGGTGGAGTGTAGGGACTGGGAGGGGCACAAGGAGCCCTCCGAACTGATGGACATGTCCCCTATCTTGATAAAGCTGGTAGCTACATGGCTCTACACATGTAAAAATTCATTGAGCTACACACATTGGTTGTATGTATATTAAACTTCAATTTAATCAACAACTTAAATCTAAGAACTAAAACTATACAACTCAGAAGAAAAACACAGGAGTAAGTCTTCATGACCTTGGATTTGGTAATGAATTCATGCATTTGACACTTAAAGCATGAGCAACAACAACAGAAAATAGGTAAATTGGACTTCATAAAAAAACTTTTAAACTTTGGTGCATCAAAGAACATTATCAAGAATGTGAGGCTAGGCGCGGTGGCTCACACCTGTAATCCTAGCACTCTGAGAGGCCGAGGCGGGCGGATTGTTTGAGCTCAGGAGTTCGAAACCAGCCTGAGCAAGAGCAAGACCCCATCTCTACTAAAAATAGAAAGAAATTAATTGGACA
>CAUYSK010060472.1:0-10980 GCA_963575035.1 Avahi laniger
CTCCAGGGATTAGGGGGATGGGGGGGCAAATCTACAACTAAAGGACACGGGGAGCACTAAAGGGAGGGAAAGGCACGCCTTTAACCTGCATTTGGGTGAGGCAAAGACATAAAGTGTAACTAGAATGTTTGTACCCTCACAGTACCTTGGAATAATAAAAAATAAATAAATAACTAAAAAAAAAAAGGCTTATGGTTCTTGGTTAAGTCCCTACTTGTAGCAGTCAGGCACTTAATAAATATGCTGAATTAATGAATAAAGTTTGAGATTTTGCCAAACAGATTCAATAGATAGACCATTGGAATTTAGATGAAATGGATATATTTTCTTAAGAATCTCCACTAGTCAAGACAATTTCTTTTGCTGGTCAGGTTAAATCTCTTTGAATTAGCAACTGTGAGTTGTCAACTCTTGTTTAAATTAAGAAGTATAATATGTGAAAGTGTTTTGAAGTAGAAGAAATTTATAATGATTTGTTCTATTTTCATCACCATTAGCTGAAAGCTGGAATATGTTAATTAAAAGAAGATATTTCTGAACACACAATGGAGACGACAAGGGGGAACACCCTAGTAATTTTCCATTATTAAAAAAGTTGTCATGTAAAGAAGCATTCGGTTTACTCTATGTAGTCCAAGAGGGCAGAACCAAAATCGAATGATTTGGGTTTTGCATGAGTAAGGAATAGTTCAAAGTGGGAATGGCTTCCTTTGGAAGAAATTATCACCTCATTTTTGGAAGTGTGAAAATGGGGGGGTGCAATCACTCACTGGGAAAGCTGTACAAGGGAATCAGATATTGAGTAGAAGTTGCATTTATCAAACTCAAAAATTCTATCTCTGAGATTCTATTATCGTGATGGATAAATGGATATAAATTAGTGAAATCGCTACCTAGCTCTTTACCTCAAAAAGTCGTACTACCCAACAAAAGTCGTACTTAGAAGAAAATTTCACAGACTGTGTTATCCATGGGGGTGATACTTTATTAAACAGTGCAGTTGAAATGCCCTCATGTTTAGCCAGACTTATTTGGGCACATCGTTTCTAATTGAAAGTAAGATAGACGGGGTACTGAAATCTAAACGGTGCCAGTAATGGCTTCTAATTATTTTGTTGTAAAAACATAGGCATTCTCCTTCTTTTAATAGCTGTATTTTCCTGCTGTTTCCAATTGCAACAGCTTCTTTCAGAACTGTGCAAAATATTTCCTAGGTATCATTTGGCTAGCCCCAAATGACCATTTTATGAGACAAACACTAAATAACATTATGGCAACTCAATGGTACTGTCCAGTCACAAGAAGAGCAAGTATGGAATATGCTGCAATTTAACTCTCCCTGCAGGATCATAGTCGTGATCTCACTGTTGGAAAGACTACTCACTTCCCAAACAGGTTTGCAAAACACCAAATGATCAAAGGAGTGATACATTCAATCAGTTAAATCAAAATGTAACCACAAAGTACAAAGTGCTGCAAAGGGCTAGAAACGATTTTTTCCCACAAAGGCATTTTATCAAATAGTATGCATATGTATCATCAGTGGATTTGTTAAAATGCCCAGTCATGGGTTCTACCCCAATTTTCTGATTCAGCAATGCTGGGATAAGGCACAGAAATCTATATTTTTAACAAACAATACAGGGGAGTCCAAAGCAAGAGGCATATAGACTATATTTTGAGAAACACTGGCAATCCTTCTATATATTATGCCTTAGTTTTCCCAAGATTATGATTTATAACATAGGTTCTTTCCATGTGTAGAAGTTTTTATTGAGAATTATGCTCCTTACGACACTGAAACATAATTCGATAACCCTTTCTTTGGAGAAGATCATTATTTTCATATCCATTTTTTAGAGGAGAAAACTGTGACACAGAGAATTAATCTCAATGTCTGGTGCTTTAAAAGGACACTGAATTATCTCTAGTTAGCAAGTAAGTTTGGCCTTTGCACTGCTGAGACCCTAGAAAAGCCCTTTCTAACAAAACTTTCTGTGATGGTGGAAATGTTCTGTGATGTCCAATATGGTAGCCACTAGCCACATGTGGTTACTGGGCATGTGGAATGTGGCCAGTGTGACATTTTACCTTATTTAACTTTAAATTTCTATAGACACATGTGGCTAATGGCTACCATTTGGGACATGACAGCTCTAGATAGGACTTCTGAGAGACATAATTTTGGGTGGCAAACTCAGAACAGTCTCCTGAAACAGGGTGGAAAATGAGAAGAATGACAAAGATATTAGGGAGATTTTAGGGCTGAATGTAGTGCATCTGGAAAAATTTGGAGGGCCCACCAGACACAGGCCATTTGCCCAGACTTTTTGTTGGGATGAGCTACCATACTCTCAACCACCTTATGTAATAAAACAGATGCCTTTACCTTCTCTCTGACTAAATTTAGTCTGTTTTCCTGAGTTCTCTCTCTTATGCTTTCTTTGTTTTACAGATGCTGACATTTTTGCAGTGAATTATCTTTAATGTACACTAACTGAAAGCACACATCCTCGCAGCTGTGAAATTAAAATAAAATATATTCCATTTATGGTTTCAGTGACATCTCTCTTAGCAATAGATCTTGTAAGTTCCATTTCCTAAGCAGTACCACTTTTGATCACTTTCTCAATTCTTCAAATGAAATATTCATTGGTAATGAAATGTCTTAATAAGGCAGGTTTAAGGGAGAAGAGGGAAAACAGATACTTAACCACTATCCAAGAATATGGTAAAAACAAAACAAGCAAAAAGAGTTGGGAAAAGGTAATATGAGATTTTAATTAGCCTATAAAAATGTTACTGATTTTTATCCCTTTTTTCTCTTGAAAGACTTTAGTCTCTATTCTCTCCTTCTTCCCACACCACATAAATTCCACCATAGCAGGTTCTTAAAGTCCAGCTGCTGGTGACCCAGGATGAATATTAGAATCACCTGGAGGCATTTTAAAACTACTGACATCCACGTCCCACTCCTGGGGATTCTGATTTAATTGGTTTGAGGAGGGGCCCTGGCATAGCATGTTTAATATTTCTGTATTTTAGAAATCACAGGATTTCAGTAAAAGAGAGGAGTTAGAAAGCAATGAATCAAGTCCTCTTATTTTGCAGATGAGGTAAATGCAGTCCAGTGACAGGCAGTGACTGGCCCAAGCTCCTGTAGTTAGTTATTTGTGCCTGACTTAAGATCAGAGCTAAATATCTGATTCCTAGTCTAATTCTCATTCTAAAACGTCATACTGCCTTCATTGGTGTGTTTCCAAGCTATGGGTTCAGACTACCTTTATCTTGACATGTCCTATACTTACTAACACAATACCACTTTGGCTTTCTATGTGGTGTCTGTTTCAAATATTCTTAGGTTACATGATGCATTTGTACTGATTAGCCAGTTGAGGATACTGCTACAATTACCTTTGGGTAGCTTGTCTCTACCTAAAATATCACATATGAGGAGGTATCTATTAGGTGAGAGCAATGGTTCTTAGTCTTTGGTTGCACCATTAGAATCATCTGGGGGATTTCAAGAAATACTGATGTCCAGGATCCCTCTCAAGTTAATTAAATCAGTATCTCTGTATAGCATCTCTGTAGCACCTATGTAGCTGATTACATAACCCTGTCTGTTTCCTTCAGCTAATTTAATATGAATTTGCCATGTTGGCTTTACCAAGCCCTCACAACCTGGGAAGTTGCCATAGTTACCACAAAGGCAAGGTCATGGTTGGGAATACAGAAAATCAATATTTCCTTCACAATAAAATGTGACCTATAGTGAACTTACAGAGTCAATGCCTTTTTTCAGTAGCTTTGAGAGGCTTGTTTTTATGTTTCGGTTTGTTTCAGAAGTATTGTTCAAACTCAGGGGCCAAACCTTGGAAATTAATCTTTCTCTTGAAAAGTTTTCTTTAAAAGAAAAATACTTTAATAAGACTTTGATGAATATATTTTATGTAAAATGAGCTGGTTCAAGATGGAGTACAACAAATCATGAAGTTGATCCTAAAGAAAGAGAGGTAAAGAGGGAGAAAAAGAAAGGGAAGGAGAAAGAAGAAAATGAGAAGAGGGAAAGATGAGTAAAGAGAGGGAAGGAGAGAAAAAAAACAGATATGATTTGAACTCTTGCCAAGTGCATATCGCAGTGCTAAACAATTTGTAAGCATTATCTCACTCAATACTACAACAATATTCAAGTTAGGTGCTATTATATTTGTCATTATTTAGTTCGGGAGAATAATCCTTAGAGAAATCAACTTGTTTAGTTACCATATTAGTAAGGGGTAAAGCAGATATTTGAATCCTGGTCTGGCTACAGGCTGACTCTCTGATTTTAATCACTTCGGTACCCTCCCTTTCTGATTGAGGTGTTGGCTTCTGAATCAGGATAGAAATTATTACTAATGAGACTTCTCCACTTGTATTACATGTGTTGTGCATAGAAAATGCAAGAGGTATGTGGTAGCTGTCATTAACAGTTCCAGTTCTTTACTGTTCCCTTCCTATATTCATGCCCTTTGCCATGGAACTTTGCAGCTTCCACTCTGAAGAGTTGGACTATATTCCCTCATTCCTTGACTTTGACTTTTGCCACATGACTTGCTTTCACCAATACAATGGGATCGAAGTGATGGTATGCCAGTTCCAAGTCTAGGCCTTAGAAGGTCTTTTGTGCCTCTGCCATGCCATAAAGAGGTCATACCCTCAGAGGACCAAGAAGGAGGATGAGAAACATTTGGAGCCAACTCACAGAACTGTAGTGCGAAACAGTGCTACCTCAGACACCACATCCTTGATCAGTCAAGCTCCAGCTGGCCTGTTGACCTTCAGACACATAAGATTGCTCAGGTGAGTTGAAAAAGCCACTTAGTCCAACCACAGATGTATGATTTGTGAATGAGCTCAGCTAAGGTCACAGATGTATAAGTTAATCAAATTCTTACTGTGTATATACCATTGAGATTTCAACAGCTCATATTATAGGATAAGAGGGAGCCAATATCACTGTACTCTTGAATATTTGGACACATAAAAGTACAATTTACACGTGATAAAGTCAAATACCTGTACAACATGATTTCTGAGAAGGAAAAAAACACCCTTTTACTTTATTTCTCCTGGTCATACAAGTCCAAGTAGGATTCAATCACAGGGATATTTCTTTCCTCCATGGTAACTGATCTATAGTGCAGTGTTTGTTAAAAAGATATTTTGTCAAAGAAAGAAGGAAAAGAGAATTTGAGTCATAAGGTTGACCTGTGGCTCCAGGGATATTATTCTAAAACATCCTGTGGCACGAAGGTGCAGAAATGATCAGTGGACTTTTCCTTATTTATAAATATATTACATATCGCTGAGTCTTTGCTTCCACTAAGCACCGTTCTTAACAGTTATTCATAACCTTTAGGGACTAGAGACCAAGAACAGTGGTGATTCTCAAGTTTAGATAGGCAGGAGAGAAAGGTAAGGTTGGAAAGAACAATAAAGGCAGGAAGTTTTTCTGATACACATGCCTATCCTATCGGAATTGTTGGTGAAAAGTGATATGCATATTTTGTCAAATAAAATCACCCAAAATACTCTAGTACTTATGAGTTTCCAGTTGAGAAAGACTTCACTAAGGGCAGTCTTTTTGAACATTTCTGCCTATGGCGCATCTTTACTACTCATTCCCACTTTCTAAATGAAAAATAATTCTATGATAGCTAAGAACTTTTGAGAAACAAAACAAACAATTTATAGTAAATTTTTTGTTTGCAACATATATGAGTCACTTATTAACTTTTCAGAAAAAAAATATGAGTTTTTAAACATGACTTTTTGAATCCTTGTACATTTTTGAAGTTTAGGAATCCACCTACTCAAGAAATGAGGGAATGACTAATTCATATTTAAATTTCAATGCATACACATCTTCTAGTTATTGGAAAATTATACATCAAAAATATTGTTGATGCAAATATGTATCCCTACTCATGGTAAGGTGAACAAACACCCATTCCCAAGCTAAATTAATAATGATGAAGCTAAATTGACAGCATTTATAATTAAAACTCAAGGATTAGAGTAATTGAAAAGCCACAATCAAATGAAGAAAACACTGATGATAAACTCACTGATTACAAATTGCCCTTTCTGGAATTTGGTGGCATTCCAACTGCATATATACTTAGCATCATGTGTGGCAGTCAGATTTCTTAGTAGAGTATAAATGAAAATCTTTAGTAGACTCTAGCAATCAACTAGGAAAAACAAAGTTGCATCTTGATTATTTTGTTGTAAGAAAGCAAGGATGCTTTCAAAAATTCTGGAAGAGTATTAAAGGGAACCAACATAAAGGGGCTCCGGTGGTCAAACTGCGGTATTGGAGCATGAAAAAAAATAATTATAGTTACTAGTGTTTCCGAGCATGAGATCTATAATCGACAGAGAATATTAATAGGTATGATCATAAGATTTTCTGCTGCAATGCAGTGGCCATCTGTGTGGAAAATATTCATACACTAGATGATATTTTGTACACCATTACAAATATTAATGGCTTGTGACAAGGCATTCAATTCATAGCTGCAGGAATAGATACTATTTGGCTACTGCCTGGAGACTGAATATACTTCAAGATTCAGCAGAAAGGACATCACTTCAATTGCACTGGATGGGACCATACCAAGTCCTTCCATCCACTCACCCAATGACGAGATCTCATGCTCTCTAGGCCTAAATCTTCATTTTCCCCGTGAGATATCTACTGCACTCACTAAGGGTCCCTTACTCTAAGTTTCATGTATTACGTTTCAGTCATAAAAAATAAATTGTATGTATTTTCTACTAGGCCAAAATTTGTCCTTTAGAATGTCCACCTTGTAGATAAAAATTAAGGTCATAATCATAGAATTTGCCTCATCTTCTGAGGGCAACCAGTCCGTAGGAAAACCATGCTTCCTTGAACCCAACCCAAAAATCACCAAAGAAAAGCCCGTATCCTATAATAAGTCCTTTCCGACATCCTCTTACTGAGATGCCTATGATGTGCTGTCTTCCTCATTACAATGTGCCAATAAACCTAACTTTGTTCAACTACAAGTGTGTTCCTGACAGCTGGAGGGCATTGATTTGACCTAGACCACCTCAAGAACAAAATCAAGGGTTAACTTTAAAGCATGCACTACAAGTATCTTCTGGGGGCGGTACAGAAATAATAACCACTAAAGTAATTAAACATAAAAATCACTCTAATAGTTAGAGGTTACTGTTTTCATCTCCCTGGATTTGCTAATATAATTACTACCTTTCAATTTTAAGGTACAAGATTTTGCCATTCCAGATTGGAGGTAAATGTCAAAGAAAGATTAACTAAGATCAAAATGATATACTTTTTTCTACTCAGTATTCATTATCCAAGTGACTCTACATATTGGGTATGTGCCCTTGATATTCAGGGCTCCAAAAGAGAAGGTACTTTAATTGAAAAAAAATTTATGCTTACATTTTAAATAATGCAGATAGTATTCATGGTTCAATAACTGCAGGTTCAATGCAGAATCAAATTTAAAACAAGATGGTACTTAAAAGCAACAAGGTGTGCGTGGGAGGAGGAACATGTGGAAATGTTCCTTTTAAGAAAAGAAAAATATGAAAATAGAAATGACTCTCTCCTTAATAAGAGAATCAGCTTTAATTAGAGAAAAAAATAAAGCTAATCACTTTGACTTAAAATATGGAACCTCAATTATTCAGATATGATCTACAAATAACTTAGACTGTGTTGTTAAGAATGATGAATTTATAATCCAGTAAACTAAAAAATTGCTTTGAAAAGGTAACTAAGCAGGATGAAACAAATGTCTTAAGTAAGATTAGACTGTATTCTGCTATCTGTCTTAACCGACAAACTTCCCTGTTGAGTTTTTCTTCTTTTATTTGTAAAGAGATCTTCCTGCTGTCAAACTGTTTCACCCAGCTGATCTCCAAACATGCGACATCGTGGGGACTTCATAGTTGGTGAGAAAAAGTTTTACGTAATTTAGGAAGATCATAAAATATGATTAATGTAAAAAATAGTGGTAGTTAATAAGTTGTTAATTACTTGTTAGTAACTTTGGTTGTATTACAACCTAAAATAAACATATTGCTTATATTTTAGATTTCTTTCCTGCCTCAACTTGAATTCTTTGTTCCAATAACTCCCTAAAAAGTTAGTGTCTTCCACAATGTAAATGTATAACAAAAGATCACATTATACCCATAAATATATAATACAGTCATCCCCCAACCCATACCAGTGGATGCTAAAATCTAAGGACTCTCAAGTCAGTTAAATAAAATGGCATAATATTTGCATATTACACAATCATCCAGTGTAATTTAAATCATCTCTAGATTGCTTATAATACCTAATAAAATGTATACAGTATGTAAATAGTTGTGATACTGTATTGGTTTTTAAATTTTTTATTGTTGTATTATTATATATATTTTATTGTTTTTTCCCCAAATATTTTCAAACGGAACCCTCAGATATGGAGGGCTGACTGTATATACAATTATTATTTGTCAATTTTTAAAAAGGAGGAAAAAAAAAAGGAAGAAAAAAAGGTTAGTGTGACTTCCATTGCTTGAAATGGCTCCTACATCTATAGTTTCTCCCCACCGAAGTTATTTAAAAAATGGAAAAGAGGTCTAACACTTCCCAAACCTAAGGTTCAACATGAGGCTTTGCTTATTCTTCTGGATGCCTTCATAAACAAATCAAGGAGAATATGACATGTTGTGTGTGCATAGAAGATACTGCAAAGAGAAGAGAATCAGCCATCCCAACACACCAGCCATTCAACATCCAGATGGTGGGAATTTTCTCTGGGAGAGATTAGATAGACTTGAAGAGCCACAAAGAATTAAACTCTGTATGCTTTTTTAAAAAAATAAACTTTAATTGTTTGGACTTCTGAAGCCATTACACTTACGAACCTCATTAGCTCTATGTAGAAAGTTTCTCTATAGGGAAGTTGGATGTGTGTATATGGAGGGAAGGGTTTGGGAAGGGGTTCTGCTAATTTTATGTATTTATTTTTCTGACAGAGATTAATAAACCCTTTGTGCTGATTTTAACTCTTTCTAAAAACAAAATGGGAACAAGTGCCATAATAGAGAGAGAGAGAGAGAGAGAGAGAGAGAGAGAAAGAGAGAGAAGGAAATATAGTTGCCCTAGGCTTCCTAAGTAGGGAGATTATTGACTCTTACTTTGATATTTTATTATATATACTTGACTTGAAAAGGCTAAAGTTAATATTTCTACCCAACTCTCATTCTCTGTATATAATTCCTGTTGTTATTATCTATTATTTTCATTCCATTAACATTTTTGGAAATATAGTATACATACAGAAATGAGCACAGATGGGAGTAGAGTGCAATAAATTCCAATAAGTAAACACACTAATTTAACTACCTAGATACAAAATTGAACATAGGCAGCGCCCTTGTAAGATTCTTGCACTCTCTTCTAATCACTAACCTAATTTCCCCAAAAGCAAGCACTCTCCCAGTTTCTAATACCATAGATTAATTTGCCTGTTCCTGAACTTACTGTGAATGGAAACTTATAGCATGTACTCACTAGATCTGGCTTCTGTTTTTCAACATTATATTTGTAAGATTCATATCAAACACATGATATTGTGTATGGCCATAATTCCTTAATTCTCATTTCCTTGAATGAATTTACCTCAACTTATTTAACCATTCTAGTATTGATGGACCTTTGGATTGCTTCCAGGATTTTTGTTTTATTTTGTTTTCGTTTTTTACTATGGTGAATGATTATGTAATGAACATTGTTGTGCATATCTTCTGAATCACAATGTATATATTTTTGTTGGATTCATGGTTAGGAGTGGAATCGATGGGCCATAGGGTATGCAGATGTTCAGAGCTTTAGTAGATACTGCCAAACAGTTTTCCAAAGGACTTGTATCAATTTACACTCCCAAGAACAGTGTGTGAGGCTTCCAGTTGCTCCACATTCTCACAAACACTTGGTACGATTAAGTGTTTTGATTATACTTATTCTGGGGATTATTCTGAACTCATTGTGATTTTATTTTATTAATGAGGTAGCTTTTTAAGAGTTTTATTTAAGATTTTAATATTTTTATTATTTTTAATTACTATGAGTACATGTTATATATACTCATAGAGTACATGTGATGTTTTGATACAGGCATACAACATGTAATAATCAAATTAGGGTAATTGGGATATCCAGTACCTCAAGCATTTATCATTTCTTTGTGTCATTGTGACTTAATTTGCATTTCCTTGAGGCCTAATGATACTGAGCACCTTTACAAATGCTTATTGGCTATTTGGATATTCTTGTTAAGTGCCTGTTCAAGACTTTTGCTCTTTTTTTCTACTGGGTTGTCTGCCTTGTTCTTATTGATTTGTAGGAATTCTTTCTGGATTCTACATATAAGCCCTTTGATGCTCATACATCTTCCAAACATCTAACAATCGTGGCTTGCCTCTTTACTCTCTTACTGGTTCTTGTGATGAAATTGCTACTTTTAAAAATGTAGCTGGGTGTGGTGGCATGCACCTGTAGTCCCAGCTACTCAGGAGGATCACTTTACCTCAGGAGTCTGAGGCTACTCCAGGCAACATAGAGAGATTCCCTCTCTAAAAAGAAAAAGATGTTGTCCACTTTTTTCTTTATGATTACTGCCTCTGTGTCTTGTTTAAGAAATTACTGTCTATTGAATAAAGATTCTTTTCCCCAGTGTATGTTTTTGTCTGGTTTGTCAAAGATTAGATGGCTATATGTGGACGGTTTTATATCTGGGTTCTCCGTTTTGTTCCACTGGTCAATGGCTCTGTTTTTGTGCCAGTACCAAGCTGATTTTAATATTACAGCTTTGTAATAGAGTTTGAAGTCTGGTAGGTTGATGCTTCCTATTTTATTTTTATTACCTAGAATTGTTTTTG